>MJUU01039591.1:139660-152451 GCA_002080025.1 Modiolus philippinarum
TTTTTCCCTATTTTGTTTCTAGCTAATAACTGTGTCTAGCTTCTTTTTGTGTCCATCTAATTATTGTGTCAAGCTCTTTACTGTGTCCACATTCACTTTAAACTACTTTTGTTGAAATTTCAGTGGTCGACATGCTGCGGTCGTATCATGCTGCGCTTAGCGTAGCCCTTTATTGTATACATACTTAAGTTAGCGAGTTATAGTTAGTTTATCAGCATTATCATGATTATTGTCAGACCGAATTCTAATCCTAGCACAGTGTAGAGCATGAACATGTCCTATCAACAACAGTTATCTCATCCCTAAATTCTATAATTTCATGTTGTAATACCCGTATGACGGAAATTATAAGACTAATTAAGAGTTGAACGGTGTGTTAAATGAGCTACATGTAAATTACTATCAACACTGTATGATTGTCTTGCAGTGGTGGATCCAGACTTTCTGCTGAGAGGGGCCCGACCAATTATTTTTCAAAAAGGGGCCCGGATCCCAATTTTCTGAAAAAATCTTAGTAGTTTTACACATTTTCCAACTTAGGGGGCGGGCACATATAGCTTCACTGGGTGTAATAATCAAGCGTTCAAGTTTTTCGTTGTATTTGTTGATTTAAAAAAGAAAATAAGGCGGATGATGGAAAGGACAGCGAATAGAAAACGGAGAAACTGGTAGGGACAGGATATATAAATTTGGAAGGATAAATTTAAGATCTTAGTATTTACTAAATAAGGGGAACCACCGGGACAACGAATTGAAAATGAATATATGGGAAGGGGCAAAGTATTTACATTAGGATAGGTGAATTTAATATCTTTGTAGTAGTTTTTTTATCTGAAACATATAGATTGTCTCCACACTGCCTGTATTAATCCAGCGTTCAAGTCCAGTGTGGTATTTGTTGATTGAAAAAAGAATATAAGGTTGAAGATAGAAGGGGCAACGAGTAGAAAACAGAAAATTGGTAGGGGCAGGATATTTATTTTGAAATTTCTGGAGGATTATCTGAAACATATTATATTGTTTCCCCGGGATTTTTTCTACCGCTTGCTAGAGTAATTCGGCATACGTGTGTGATGTATACTATTATTTAAACAATGTTTTAATAGGGAAGGAACCGCCGGGGCAACGAGTTGAAAAACAGTTACTGTGAATTTAATTTCTGCATATGAAACGGATAAATGGGTAGGGACAGGAGATTTACATCAGGATTGATGAATTTAATATCTTTGTAGTATTTTTATTATATGAAACAGAGATTGTCTCCATCACTGCCTGTAGTAATCCAGCGTTCAAGTCCAGTGTGGTATTTGTTGATTTAAAAAAGAAAATTGGGTGGAATATAGAAGGGGAAACGAGAATTAAGAAAACGGAGAAATGGGTAGGGGCAGCATATTTACATTTAAGATCTCTGGGGGATTATCTGAAACATATATATTGTCTCTCCTACTTACTGGAGTAATTCAGCGTACATGCCCAGTTATGATCTCAATTTTTTTATTCTCGTATTTCGCTAGTCTTCTCAATTTATTATATTTAGGAAATATTCCGAGTTTGATCTGCCTGCTTCCTAGAAAGAATATAAAATTCCTTAAATTTCATCAAACATGTTAAAAACCGACAAAAAAGAATTCATACAAAATTTATTAAATGTTTTGAAAAGAGCGACAGTATCTAAAGATAAGAAATTTGAAAAAGTAAAACTGTTCCTGGAGAGCATGGTTCTGCTTACAAAATTGACTTTTATCATCGGGTTTCAAACCTGGCACATCTAGCACTCCGACAAGAAGCCCAATCGAACTTTTAACTTTGTCAGTTTACTAGGCCAACCTTAAAAATATGTTTGTTTGCAGTTCTCCGACTGTACTTTGAGAGTGATGGGTTGGAAGTTAGAGAAAATATTGTACATGTATATCATTTTTGATGAATGTTTAAGGAGGCTCACTCCTGGTTTTGTTTATATCAAACATTTCTGGAAACCTTTTTTTTAATTTACGAAGCATTGTAGACTAAATGAAGAAGTAAAAAGACAAACATAGGTCCTTGTGCTTTAAACCAAGATACAAGATATTAAAAATTTGGCGGGAAAATGATTTCTCTTGATTTTCCCTTAATTTAACATTATGACTATTTTTTGTCTTAAAGCCATGAAGTTATATCAAGAATTTTATGAAAACTTGTCAGGTGTCTTATTTGACCTATAGAAGCCATTCATGTAATAAAAGTGGGGGTCCGTTTGCAAAATTCTTTAAGCCACTGAACTGGAAAAAAACAGAGGAGCTCCGAAATATGACACAAATTCAAAAATGGGACGAGTGAGCCACCTTCACATGCAATGACTCGGAGATACCTGTATCATTTTTTTCTTAAACATTTATCACAATAACAAGAACAATACACGGCAAAGTTCAGATATTTTCAATATTAAAGGATTGATGAATTTAATATCTTTGTAGTACTTTTTTGTCTGAAACATACAGATCGTCTCCATCACTGCCTATAGTAATCCAGCGTTCATGTCCAGTGTGGTATTTGTTGATTTAAAAAAGAAAATAAGGATGAAGATATTTTCAATATTAAAGGATTGATGAATTTAATATCTTTGTAGTACTTTTTTGTCTGAAACATACAGATCGTCTCCATCACTGCCTATAGTAATCCAGCGTTCATGTCCAGTGTGGTATTTGTTGATTTAAAAAAGAAAATAAGGAGGAAGATAGAAGGGGTAACGAGTAGCAATCGGAGAAATGGGTAGGGGCGGGATATTTACATTTGGAAGGATGAATTTAAGATCTTTGGTGGATTATCTGAAACACATATACATGTATTGTCTCTACCACTTGCCGGAGTAATTCAGCGTACACGATCAGTTTGACGTATACTGTTTACTTAATCAGAATTAAGAAGTTAAATTTTCAATGAAAATGTGTTCTCAAGTTGTCTTTAATGTGTAACCTTTACCAAGGAATCCCCTTACTCCATTTTTTTATAAGATAAAAATATATCGGTATTGTACGGTCTACTTAATTGGAATTATGCATGTGCAAAATAAATAACATATTTTATTTCGATACACAATCAAAGGTGTGTGGAAAATATTTTTTGGAAGATGGTCATCAGTGTGTGTTTAAAATTTACAACCCGTACCACGATATCACCGCTCCCTAATCTTTAATGAACGTTATTCTTTGCTGAAGTTTTGCAGGCATCAAGTATAAGAGATTTTATTTGGGTATACAGGTAATTTCATATCATAACCTCCGACAAGATACTCAAGTGTTTTCTCCCCTCTGGCACGCCTAGGTGGCGTTGTGATCAGCCATATAAAAGCTTTGTTCCAAAGCATCGTATTTCATATCTCCGATTGGCTGGCGATCAGCAGCAGCAACACAACGAGTTCCACATATTTTGTTTAAGCGTGATTTATATTTTGCATAAAGTTTTTAATTCAGTATAATTCAAAACTTTCAAGCGCAAAATTATTTATGACAGAAGATCGTGTCAGTTTACACGCATCGACAATGTCAGGTTTTGAGGATTCTTCAGACGGCGTCGAAAATGGCGGACCTAGTAGTTGTACGCCTACGCCAGGGAATCAAACAAAGAAAACTCCTAAAGTTTCTAGTAAGAAAGGAGTGAAAAGATCAGAACAAAAAACTTCAGAGAGTGGGATGAATTTTGAGGACAATTTTGATCAAGAGGAAACTTCGGACGGCGTAGAAAATGGCGGACCAAGTAGTTGTTCGCCCACGCCAGAGCACCAAACAAAGAAAACTCCTAAAGTTTGTAGTAAAAGAGGAGTAAGAAGATCAAAACATGATCATTCAGACAGCGAATCAAGTTCTGGTAGCTCGGATAGTTCTGACAGTGAATCAGAAAGTTCCGAAGCAATGGAAAGAGAACCGCAAGAAGTGTATTTTCGGAAACGACATCCAACATTACATACACGAGGTGGTTTAATCCCGAGATTTCAAGTAAGAAATCAAGGAGGATTTTTTCCGATGATCAATTTAAATATTGTAAAAAATATTTTACAAATTTTGTGAAAGACGACGTGATTCAGAACAACATTTTGGAAACGGCACCGATCCCAGACGATCCACTATTTTCAGTAAAATCAATGGATGAGTTCGTAATGCCTACTCTAAACAAAGTCTGAGCAGAGTTCGACAGAGGGGCAGAAGAGGGGATCCAGTCGATCCAAACAAGAATTTTAAGAACAATGGGCCCAGTCAATAAACTGTGGCAACTTCTCGATAATATACGTGAAAAATCAAGAGAGTCAACACGTATTGATAACGTGGACATTGAGGCTATGTGCCAATATGTAGAAAAGTCCGTTTGTTTGTAGGGACAGGCTAATTTGGCCTGTCGTAGATCGTCACAGACGAATAAACCCGTTAGTAAAGATCACTGACGACTATAAAACATCTAAGAACTCTAAGATGACAATCAAGAGGCTCTAACTTCAAGCTCAGATCTTTTTGGAAATGAGTTCAAAAAGATATTAAAAAGAGCTAGTAAAACACAAGATGATGCCACTGCCATTGTTAAAGGCATAGGCGGAAAACGGAAGAGCAGAGAGAGACACAAGTATGGTGGTAAAAAGTATAAAAGAGGCAATGGTAGTTACGAAAGATCTAGAGAGATTCCGAAGTCCTACCGTGACAAAAAACTACATTAGCCCTTTCAATCAGGGCCCTCGGAATGCAGCTGTTTTTCCGGAGGCCGAGGCCGAGGTGGATTCAGAGGTGAACACAAAAAGACCACAGAGGATCCAATAAATCTCACAATGACAGGTGGGTGTCATGTGAATTTAGTCAAGCAGTTGGGGAGAGTAACAAACAACCTAGACTGCCCAGATTGGTCACCCTCAAATTTCAAACCAAAAAGTGTTATGACAATGATAAAAAAAAATAGGCTTTCAAACCATTCCTCACCAAAACTCTCAAATAGTCGGAGGAAGGTTACAATTTTTCCTTCAGAATTGGACAGTGATAACAAAGGATCCCTTCATTTTAGAAATTGTAAAGGGATATCGTCTGGAACTGGAAACACAGCCAGTTCAGATAATGTCACCAAGAAATCCAAATTTAAGTACAAAAGACAAGGAAATTCTCTCTTTAGAAATACAAGATCTTGTAATAAAACAAGCAGTCGAGGTTGTGGGTTACTCTTCCAAACAATTTCTCAGTCAAATGTTTGTAGTGCCAAAAAAGGACGGGGGCAATCGTCCAGTGATAAATTTAAAACAATTGAACTGTCACATAACTTACCATCATTTCAAGATGGAGGGGTTGTACATGGTGAAAGACATTTTAAACCAAAACGACTGGCTTTGCAAAATAGACATAAAGGATGCATACTTGACAATAAGTGTAGCTCAGCAGGACAGGTCACATCTAAGGTTCATATAGAATCGTCAAATTTTTCAGTTCAATATGGTTCCTTTCGGTCTGGCCTCGGCACCAAGAATATTTACAAAACTTCTAAAGCCTGTAGTTGGGTTATTAAGAAGAATAGGAATACGTCTAATAATTTATTTAGACGACATTCTTCTTATGGCAGAAAATCCAGAAAAATTAATAGAAAACAGAGACACAATATTTCTTTTGCAAAATCTGGGTTTTGTCATAAATTGGAAAAAATCACAACTAGCGCCCTGTCAAAAAATGGAATTTCTGGGAATTCAAATAGACACCAGAGAAATGACATTCTATCTCCCAAATGCAAAGGTTGCAAAAATAAAAGAAAAATGCACTCAGGTCATAAAAGCAAAGAATTTAGCAGTTAGAGATTTGGCAAAACTGACAGGAACTTTAGTTTCAACAGCACAAGCTATTCTCCCTGCAAACCTGTAATGGGGGGCACCAAATCAAATGTTCTGGTCCAAATTATGAAACAAATTTGGCATTTTTGTCAGGAAAGAAAGTTGTTAATAACTGCAGAGTTTCTACCAGGTGGTCTTAATACAGAGGCAGACTGGGAATCCAGAAACATTTTAGATTCAAACGACTGGATGTTAGACAAAAATACTTTCAAAATGGTCTCAGCACAGTTAGGTCCATGCAAAGTAGATCTATTTGCAAATCAACTAAATCGTCAGATTCACAACTTCGTAAGTTGATGGCCAGATCCAGATGCTTTGGATACGGATGCCTTTTTACTTTCATGGCTAGATTTAGAAGCTTACGCCTTCCCACCATTTTGTCTTATAGGAAAATGTCTTTCAAAAATTGTCAAAGAAAAGGCTACTGTTCTTTTAATAGCTCCAATATGGCAAGCTCAACTTTGGTATCCAATACTTCTGTCTCTACTAATAAGAGATCCCATCAGAATGCTATGTTTCAAGAATCTGTTGACGTCCCCGAGGGACCAGAGCCATCCTCTAACCCAAGAGGGGAGTCTTCATCTGGCGACCTGGAAAGTTTCAGGCAATCCAAAATTACAGAATCACTTTCAGAGGGGGCTAAAAGATTTCACATGGAAGCATGGAGACCAGGTACCAGAGCTTCTTACAAGAGTGCCTGGTCTCGATGGGCTAGCTGGTTTACTGAACGGCAAATTAATCCAATTCAGGCATCTCTGGTCAATATCATAGAATTTCTTACTCTCTTGTATAATGAGAATAAACAATACCGCATCATTAATACATACAGATCTGCAATTTCTCAGTGTCACAACCTGATTGAAGGTATTCCTGCGGGACAACATATACATATAGTTCATCATATGCGGGCCATTTTTAATGTTCGAACACCTATGCCTCGTAATCAAAATTCATGGGATGTAGATAAAGTGTTATCCTTTCTAAAACAATTAGCGGACAACAATGATTTATCCCTCAAACATATAACTGAAAAATTAACAATGTTATTAGCATTTAACATCTGCAGGACGTGCATCAGAATTGCATAAATTAAATATTTGTTACATGCTGGACAAAGGCAATCATATTTTATTCAAAATACCATCTCTAACTAAAACAAGCCGTCCAGGTAAGGTTTTTTATACTTTTGTGTGTAGTAGAATGTATAAAATCTTATCCGGCAGCAACTAGTACTTTCAGATGTTTGACTGACAAAATCAATAGAAATTGGCTTTTACTGAGTACAGTCAAACCACATCATCCTGTAACAACTTCTTCAATTAGTCGTTGGATAAAAGAGGTTATCAAAAACTCAGGTATAGATACTGAAGTTTATAAAGCCCATTCAACTAAAGCAGCTTCTACATCTAAGGCGGCTAGGCATGGATTGTCAATGAAAGACATAATGGATCAAGCTCACTGGTCGAAAGAATCAACATTTACAAGATTCTATAACAAACCATTGATTAACTATTCTTATGATTATCAAAGAGCAATTATGTCAAGGTAATTAGCTTTAAACAAAACACTTGAGTATCTTGTCGGAGGTTATGATATGAAATTCAAGATTTCATAAGCACACGAAGTGTGTGAAATGGAATCCTAATTTCATGAATAACCGACGACAAGATATGAAAGTGTTCCCACCCTCGCCAACCCTAGCGTATCTTGTCGGGTTATTCTTTTTGGTATGGTTATATAGACTTGCAACTTTCAACGCACTTGTTTAGTATTTGCATAAGTCTGGTAGTCTAATACTTTTTGAGGCTCAATAACCATAAATATTTATATAATAATTATATTTTACAGATCATGAAGCAGTGTCATGGATCAAATACATGGGTGTAAGGATGGATTAGACAGTGACTTGGATCCTGTTTGTTTAATTTGGACAATGCAACATGATGTGTCTGTGATTGAGTGCATAAACTGTATTCAGAATTTTAAGTGGGCTGGACATAATTTGGAATGTGTCAAATGAATATATGGACTTTTTTCAGTGCCAAAAGGTTTTTCTTTTAACTTTGTGCCAAACTAACTTTTTACTGAATTGTTTCAGGAAAAATTTATGATCTCAGTTGATTTATTGTTTTACTATTTCTCAGTACATAAAGATTATTATGTTTTAGTATTGCTTTATTTTATATTTAAAAAAAAATATCCTAACTCTTCGGTTGGCTGCTGATCCCCAGCCAATCGGAGATATGAAATACGATGCTTTAGAACAAAGCTTTTTAATGGCTGATCACAACGCCACCTAGGCGTGCCAGAGGGGAGAAAACACTTTCACATCTTGTCGTCGGTTATTCATGAAATTAGGATTCCATTTCACACACTTCGTATGTTTATGAAATCTTGAATTTTTGTGGAAAAGATTGTGTTGGAAGTTATTGTTGGACAATACGATCTCGATGTGTCCAAAACGTGTAACCCGTAACACAATCCCTATACCAAACTCTGATATATTATGTATTTTTTTCCTGACACATTTATGATGTACGCATTAACAAGAATTTTTTTAACATGCAAATCATTCACATTAGTCTTGATTAACTTATTAATAGCTTTGAAGTTCGGCTCATCAGTTGATTGAACTCAAAATAAAAGCTGATTGATTGATTAATAAGTTAGAGTTTAACGTCCAGTGAGCAAAATGTCAGCTATATCAGGACATGAACAAGTTGATTAACCCAAAACAAATTTGAGTAAAAGAAGAAAGACATAAAGGTTCACGGGACAACCGGGGGCAACGAATTTTGATTGAAAAGGGGAGTTATGGGTAGGGGCGGGAAATTTAGCCTTCTTTTCGAAACCAAGTGTGTATGATCTCATTAGAGAAATAAAGAAGGGGTCTTAATGCTGCATGGAGCATGGCGTTTCTCCATACAATTTGGCTACAATGGTTAGCGTTCAGGCTTTCCGTATTATGACCCGACTACCCAGCATAGACGGGGCGTTCCCCTATCCACCAATTGGGGACACACCCGACAGCTCTGAAGCCGCAGCCTCTGAAAACCGATTCACTGGCCAAGAAAATACAAGTTAAATAAAATAAATAAAATCAAAAGATGTAATTTGATATAAATTCTTGTATTTCCCCATTTGCCATAGTTTATTTTTATTAAATCTTAAAGAAAATGAATATATATCTTATTTTAGTCAGATTTGGGTACGGGAATTTCATGGTACAGAGTACAGTTACCTCGATATTAATTTTCCTATAAGTACTTCCTAAACAAAATTTTCTACAAAAACTTTACTGTGTATCCACACTTATCTTCCATCTGCTATCAAAATTTTATTTTACCAAAAGAAATCGACTTTAGATTCATCTGCCATAACTTTTAATATAGTGCTGTGTAATAATTGCTAACTACAAATCTGTCATGTCTCATTTATCATCAACAGTAACCTCTTGTTTTCAAATTATTGGACCAGACCTGAAATGTGTGAAGAGAACTCCTCCTTGGCTGGAAGCATGTCATTATTTGGCTCCATGAACTCTTGACTGGCAAGAAAAGTATACCGAGAATTCATGTAATTGCTACAGATCTTTTTTTAAGTCAATACCGTAAATGACCCTGACCTTCCGGACCCGGATGTTGTATCTGGTGTCTTATTAAAAATAATATCACAATTTTAGTAGCCATTATACAATTGTGGTCTTTTGTAGAGGTTGATATGAGTTTTAATAGACCTAAAACTTGATATTGACCGACGCCGGAGGCGGAGGTTAATATTAGAATTTTTAGGTCTATTAAACTCGGATGTCATCGGAACAACTCGGATGCATACAAATATAGTTTTCGAGTCAAACACGGAATAAATCCGTTTCTTTTTATTTGCTCAAATCTAAAAAAAAATACGGACCGATTTCGTGTCCGATTCGAAAATTATAATTTTATACTTCCTAGTACGCCATGACGCCAATGAGGTGGATTGAACAACTGAAGTAAAATATCATGTGCAATAGTTGTTCAAAAGGGAAACGGATGCTACAAATTAGATGAATATAGTACAATTGAATTGTAATGTCCGATAAGGTGCAAAAGTGCTGAAATGAAAAAATTAGATTTGCCCGTTGCACTCCTGTTCGTTCGTGTGTGGGGCTTCATATTTTAACTTGAAATAAAATATTGATAAAATTTCCGACTCGTGTGGTCTGATTCCCTGTGTTAACTAAAGAAGCTTTAGAAATTGAGGTGAAAATTGCAGAACTGCTAAAACGCATACCCCGATTGTGTATCGCATTATCTTAATTTCGATCACCTTCCGGGTATTTGTAAATAGCTGTCTACTTGTTGTTGCAAAATGATTCTAATGTGAACGTCTGCCCAACGCCATTTTGTCACTTTGTTATTTTTGGCTTCCCGAACATACTTATAATAAATCCTTTCTGACTGGCCGAAAGTCTCGTGACTCCGTGTAAATCTGTTTTTCATTGGCTATTAAAATAGATTCTCAAAATAGATTTCGCGAGTCAATATCGTTTTTAAGCAGACCCGAGAAATGAAGGGAAAGTGAAAGCGAGTCAATACGATTGTTAATTTAATATCATGTGACAGGTTTTCATCCAATAGATTAACACTATTATAATCATTATGTAATAATTATCAATTATGGACTTTTTACGAGATCCATATTTAACATATTGACAGAGTACAAAGTCCATCATTTTTATATTGCATGTGTTGTTTAATGGTTATTTCTGTTATATTTGCAAATAAAAAAAACAAACAAGTAAGCCTTTTTATTAGCGTGTTTACGTGAAGTGTGCAATAACTGTTAAATATATATTTTTCGTTTATTTCAGTGATTGCCCTGTAAAACATTTCAATATCCCCTATAATTTCCCCGGCGGAAACTCCTGTTAATTTGTAAAGCGTTTCCAAATATTTATCAAAATATTTTTTCATAAGACCTTTCTTAGTGAAAAACAATAGTCTGAAAGTTCAATCAAACATGTAGCGTCAATAAAACTGAATATAGAAATATGGCGTCAATATACTTTAAAAATAGAAACATGGTGTCAGTATGCCTAAAATTAGAAACAACGCTGAAATATACTGAATATTCTTAAAATCACGTGAGCGTATTAGCCAATGAGATTAATAGGAACTTATACCATATGTAATATAAATTGATATGTGTTCTGTTTCAACTCATCCTCTACATTAGTTCTATTTTGTATACTCTAAAGAGTAAGTTTGCCTTATTACAGCATTAAAAAAATGTAATTCAGTATTTTTTTTATTGACTATGCATATCATTAATGATTTTATTGGGTGGAGATCATGTTTCCAAACTGGAGCACTTGGTGGTATCCCCAGTTTGTGTGGAAATTCGTACGTTCTTGTTCATTTCTGTATGTTTGCTGCTTCATTATTCTCTGTCTCCATTTGTGTTGTTTCTTTTTTTTTGCCATGTTTCTGGTTCTTTTTCATTAGCCAATGCATTGAAAGGCTTAGGAATTCATAAATAGAAATACTATAAATTCTAAATTCATTTTCCTTAAAGTAAACAGTTGTACATGTTTCAATTATTTATTCAAACATTCTTCATGACATGTAAAATGACATGTTACAAGCATGTAGCTTAATACACTATTCCTCAGATCTGTCAGTGTTCATTTATCATATAACATACATGTAACCTTGCATTTATAAATAACAACCTGAACTAAATATAAGTCGAAGAAAAACAAAGCAGTTTTACCTTTACCACGTGCAGAATATTATGACGTTACCTACTTAGCATGATTTGTTTGTGATTGTTTAAATTTTGTAAGAAACTCAGAATGCCAATCAGTACATAGAAATAATTCAATATATTTTAGATTTTATTTTCCAGCTGTTGTTTTCTTGGTAGATACATGTGTACATTTTGTGAGACGAATTTCTTTTTCATAAAAATTTAAATTTTTCTTCTTTCAGATTGAAAGATTAGGAGATCCTCAGGTTTGGTTAGATGCAGCAACACAGATCTTCTATTCATTCGGACTTGGCTTTGGAGGACTTATAGCTTTCTCTAGTTATAATCCTAAAAATAATAATTGTCAAAGGGACGCAATCATAGTTGCCTTAACAAACTGGTTCACTGCCATTTTTTCTTCTACAGTTATATTTGCGGTATTAGGATTCAAGGCAACACTTATGTTTGAAACTTGTCAAGATAGGTGAGTTAAACGGTGATACCCGACCCGTTTTTGTCGTGGTCGGAATAAAGAAATCCTGACATACAATTCAGTTTGGCAAATAATATAGTATTGTCATTCAGGAACGCTGGCATTGCATAAAATGTACACATCCTTTACCCTTCTTGGTTTGATTTTTAACATGAAACACACAATTAGTTTCCAGGTGCATCAATATCAAAAAGAAAGGAAATCGGGTAAATGTCAAGGAGACAACATCCCATCTCCAGGTTAAAACGAACAAAACAAAGCATACGGTCTTCAAAACAGTGAGGAACCTCAAGGTTATTTGACAGTTCTGATTTCAGCGAAAGGAGCTTGAAGCAGTAAAGTCTTGAACTAGCGTTATTATCTACGATGATCCAGACATGTAACAAGCAATTTCTTGGTTGTAATGCTGATTATACAATGTATATATTTTTATACGACCGCAAAAATTTTGCGGTCGTATTATGGTATGGCGCTGGCGTCGTCGGCGTCGGCGTTGGCGTCGGCGTCGGCGTCTGTGGACAGCATAACTTTAGTTCTAGTGAACAGATTGTTATCAAATTTTAGTATGATGTTTGTTGGCACAAGCTTAAGCCCGGGTTTTAATTTCGCGTTCCCTGCCCACCCGTTTTTGAAAAAGAGGCAAAAAAGGGGCCAAAAAGGGGTAAAATTTGGTATTTTCGTGTCTGTGGACAGCATAACTTTGGTTCTAGTAGATGGATTGTTTTCAAATCTTAGTATGAT
>MJUU01039591.1:153574-173111 GCA_002080025.1 Modiolus philippinarum
TTTTTTTTATCAGTAAGTAATCAAAAGGGTTTTTTCCCTATTTTGTTTCTAGCTAATAACTGTGTCTAGCTTCTTTTTGTGTCCATCTAATTATTGTGTCAAGCTCTTTACTGTGTCCACATTCACATTAAACTACTTTTGTTGAAATTTCAGTGGTCGACATGCTGCTGTCGTATCATGCTGCGCTTGGCGTAGCCCTTTATTTTTAATCTGTGACTTAACAGTTTTATGATTTAAACTGGTCATTTTTTCTGTTATGAATACCTAAACCACAAATTTGTCTTTTGAAGGAAATTGTCGGTACCTGACTTTGAATGCCTATAACTTTGTTATTAGTAAGGATACAATAACAAATGAGGTATCAAATAAAGGGAAAATGATTGAACTGACTTTAAATGCTCATTTCAGTATTATTTCTTTTAAGTATCATTGTTTAAATTTCCATATTTGGCAAAAAATTTGGATTTTTGCCTTATATTTTTAAAACCAAAATAACGTTTACAGCTTTACAGAAAGCTGAATTCTGTTTACTTTATCTGAGAGAACCATTAAAATGCAACAAAACCGTGTCTCAGATTTTTGTTTGAAGATAAATTAAATTCAAATTTTTACTCCGAGAAACTTTTATTTTTCAAATTTTGAAATAAATTTAATTTTTTAATAAGCCTTGTTTCAAAATTCTGAGACACGTTTTTGCAGCAATTGAAAGGTTCTTTCAGATAAAGTAAACAGAATTCATCTACCTGTAAAGTTGTAAAAATTATTTTCATTTTAGAATAAATACCCTTAAAACCAAATATTTTGCCAAATATGGAAATTTTGGCATTGATACATTAAAGGAATACTATTGAAATTAGCATTAACAGACAATTTAATTATTTTCTTTTATTTGATACCTCATTTGTTATTGTATCTTTACTGGTAAAAAGTTATGGGCATTCAAAGTCAGTGACTGACATTTTCCTTCAAAAGACTGTTGTGCTATCTTAAATTATAATTACCAATGAATGCCCAGTTTCTCCCAATATTTACACCAGATGAAACGGGACTTTCGAGATAGAAACTTTCGCGTAATTGAAGGCGGAAACGATCGCCTCAAATACCAGTAGAAGGAATGACTGGATTCCTGACATATTGAAATAAATATATACCACGTCAAAATAAAATATTAATGAAGTTGAAGTGCACATTTTTTTCCTACATGACAATTCTTTAACTAAATTTTAATTGACAAAAAATAATTAACCAGAAGTGCTACTGAAATAAAAACCATCATTAGCTAAACCATATTAATTAGTGATTCCCTCTTAATGTTATGATATATTGATTTTTTCGTATAGTAATAGAACTTTTTTCGATGCGAATACCACTCAAAACTTCCGTATTAATCAGTGTGAATTTAAGTAAATGAATCAGGCCAAAACATTATGATTAAACATTGATTTTATGTTACAGAAATATACAACAGATACAACATATCTACCCACAATTGAATGAAAGTATAACCAGAGAGATATACCTAACAGACTATCAGACCAATAAAACTTTAACATCATTATTATTTAATGAAACAATGATGGGGAAAAAGTTCTGGTTTTGTGATTTGAAGGACGATCTCAATAAGGTACATGGTCATGGTTGTCACTCTTTATTTTGCGTATACAGTCATGTCACGCCTTTGAAGGAAACAGCAGAAACTATTCCTCCGAGGTGTTAGAAATGACATTCGAAATGTTGCACGAGACCAGCAACTTAAGGCAACACTCAGCAAATCATTTCGGACATCAAGCGGAGAATTGTTTTGCTCTTTTCTTAAATGGACATGAAATCACTGCTTTATTAACTTATATATAAAAAACACAAAATTCAAACACTGTAGATGCACGGACATATCAACAACTTATGTCTACCCTTAGGAGATAAGAATTATACTTAAAGATTTGATAGAGAATTAATAACATAATAAAGTCAAAATCAGTTAACGACAGAAATTTGCATGAGACAGATAGTTTTAAGTGTTAGAAAATAATAAACATGATAAACTAGTAAAGCAGTATTGTATGGCTTCCAGATAGCACCGATGGATAAACTAATCCTACATTACTAGTAACTATCTTGTTGTATTTTGAACTTGTAATAGCTTAAAATTTGATAAAACTAAGGAATATCTACCGTGTACAAACTTCTGTGTTTATTTATTCTAATGTATCTTTAAATGCTTTTTGATGATCTTCAAATCATGCAAATGTTTTGATTTTATCTGCACTGAAGAGACATTAGTTGTTTGAATGGTCATCTGTAGAGGTGAAATTTACTGCAATTTTGTTTTTTTTTTTCATTTTAAATTCAGAGAAACTTTGGTATTTTGTTATTTAAGCCGATAAATGTTATTAACGTACTTAAATAAAAACTACTCTTGTGCTGTAAAGAATATAGAGTGTAATAACATAATTACCCAACAGAATTGTCAACAGCCGTAATCCAAACGGTATTAGGTTAAAGTAGGTGCAGACCATCGGTAAAATTATAAACTGCATGGTACTGACTTGATACAAGCATTTCAAAAGAAACGGTGGGTTAAACCTCCCTCCCATTGCGATGAATGTATGGATTGCTATTGATAGGTCGTAGACAATGAAAAGAAGTGCTAACCTCAGTACTAAGTAATAAAAGAATCACACTAAAACTTCAATTTTTTTCCACCAGGATATCTATGAAAGATTTCTTTTGTAATGATCGTCTGAGGCGGATTTTTTTAGCCCTAATTAGTAAGGCGGTCACGAGGATAACAATGCGGAATAAAAAGTCCGAATAATAGGTGCTATTTCTCGTTTAAAAATAAACTCTGAAACATTGTATAAGCAGAGGAAGTAGGAATTATTACTCTCAGTGCTAAAGATATTGAAAATTTTGAGGTTAAAGTCGACCCTTTTTGCGTTAATTTCAGTCCTGAGATGACCATTTTTGTCATTTTCGAGATGTAAGTATAAAAGATGTAGATTCAATAGGTTCTCTCTAACTCTGGAGGATATATTGATGGGATCCATTCAGGAATTCCCATCCATAGATGTATGCTGTTTATTTTGCCGTTTGTATGTTGTAGTTCTGCGATATCATTCTCACACTACTTTACTTGTGTATGTAGTAGTTAAAAACAGGCGGAACTTTTTCCACTGTAATTTATGCCAATTGTTTTATTTTTCTGTATTTTTTATGTTTTCTACAAAATTTTGCCAGTTTGGATTACTTTTTTTTTTTATCCTTGTGTTGCTATGTGCTTCACATTTCAATCGAAATGGACTGTCCATGAACTTTTCGGTATTTTATAGATATTGCAATAGCTCTGACATGTTATTTATTTTTTTGTAAAGGATAATTGCATGTTCCTTGCTATTCATGCAGCAGTTGGTCGTTAGTGATAAAATTTGTTTACTATTCCCTCGGTCGTCAGTGATGAAATTTGTTTTCTATTCCCTCATTTTTCCATTTCATTTTTATTTATTGTTCTTGTATAGTTGTTTCAACAATTATACCAGGAGTGCTTTGTAACAATTTGAAAAAAAAACCTTTGAAGCACTCTAGGCTAGTATGAAATAAATAAAAGTATGCTTAGAGAATAACCATTGTTTAGTACACTGATTTTTTTTCAATTTTATTATTGGACTTGTATGTTGAGCTTCATATTTTATGTACTGTTTTCAGGCAGCAGAAGGGACTGGACTAGCCTTCGTTGTATTTACTCAGGCCATTGTAGAATTCGGACCATCTGCCCCATTTTGGTCTATTATTTTCTTCTTGATGTTGTTGTCCCTTGGGATAGGAAGTGAATTTGGAACCTTGGAAGGTGTTACAACATCTATATATGACATAAAAGGAGTCCCGATTTTACAAAAGAAATGGTTGGTCTCAGGTAAGATTTTTAACTTCTATTCCATTATCTTTTGCTATCAGCACATTATACATAAGTATTAATAAATCGTTATCGACTGAATGTCATAATTTTTGTCTTTTGCTGGAATCAGATTGAAATGACCGTTCATTTTAATTTTTATGTAGCGTAGCATTTTTACATTATTACAAGTAATTTTGTTATACGAATATACAAACATGGTGTTAAATACCTTTAGTGAATTACAATTATCACCAGTCTCAAATGTAGACCATGAATCGCAATACATAGAAGTATTTGGGTAATACTCAAGCCATGGAAGGGTATTAAAGTAAGTGAGAAACTAAACGTTAGCCCGAAACCAACAATAAAGGACAATTGCAACATCAGAAAAATAAAGACATAACATGAGTAAAAAGTTAAATGAAGACACAACTTACACATACAAAGATGAACAACACGGACCCAATAAATAAACATGGGTGAAATCATGTGAACTTGAATAGTAATAAGCATCTCTTGGTTCTTATAAGACACACAATAACTTAGTTTGTATGCTGACTTCTCATCTAAACAGGTTAAAGATTTTATATTTAATCCCTAGAAATATAACCTCTTTAAGGCCTTGCAAGCATTTTGTACATATTATTAAGGTAAATTTGTGAAATGGTACTTGATGATTAGACCATAATCATCATTTCTAGCTTAAAGTGAGTTCAATCTCTGTGGTAATAATTTCGGTATAAGTTTACAGTGTGTTGACAGCCAAGTCAATATTATGATGTTACAGTTACTTTCACAATACTGGTCTGTCAATCAATTGTTGTTACTTTCAATCAATTGGTAGATGTGTTTGCCTAAAATGTTTACAAAAGAGGTTTAAATTTACTCAATAGGTCATTGATTTTATTTATAGGTTAGACATTTAAAATCCCTTTTGATAAAGAAAGGTGTTCAGCCAGCCTAAACATGAATAAACATATATATTTGGGCAACAGAAAATAAATAATGAGAGTGTAAATAGTAACATTATCTGCAAGAAGACTTTGATTTACAACAATTTTCCTATTACTGAATGTACACTAAAGGTTCCTCAAAAAAGTTTGACCTTCAAGGAAGAAAGTTCACATACCCATTCATTGTATTTGTCCTGGATATGGGCCAGTTTACCTGATGTCAATTTCATATACCCATTCATTGTATTTGTCCTGGATATGGACCAGTTTATCTAATGTAAATTTCAACAAGAAACAAGTCAAGTTCACCCAAACTTGTTTTTTTATATTGGAAAGGCCAATTGAGGATTAACATGCATTTTTCATAAATTAACCAGGTGTAGTGTTTAAACCACTAGCACTATAATTCGATTTTATCTGTCCTCTTAATCCTTGATATTTCAAAACCTAGGTAATAGTTGAGATGTACTTTACAGTAATTCCTAAAGTGAGTATTTTTGTTCAGGTTGGCTGAACACTATGCGTCATCCAAAGTGATTTAAATGCCTGACCTATAAATAAAATCAATGACCTATTGAGGAATATTTAAATGTCTTTTGTAAACATTTTAGGCAAAGACACCAACCTATTGATCAATTCTCTCAGCAATAGGATTACTAACCACATTTATGAAGTTAACAGTAAGCATTTTTTAACATGAGCTTTGACATGAGCTTGGTCAAAAGTCAGATCTGTAAATTGGTTGTCATTTTATTGGAAAATGGTAATAGTCATTGTAAATAGCTATGATCAAAAACATTTTCACTTTTCCAACAAAATCAAATATATTTACTGCACGGTCTACATTTTGTTTTCTTGATTCGGTATATGATTTGCAGCAGTAGAGATCGATTAATTCATTTACAAAAGATATAGGCACTAAGAAGCCAATGGTTTCCAAATTCTTACCTGGTATGTTTAGCACCAGAGGCCCATATGTTGAGTTTGAATTCAGTTAAATCAAATCTGGATAGTGAATTCTGTTTATTAGGGACCCATACTCTCAAAGTTACATAAAGTTCCAGCCTAAGGTTGTAAATGTATTATTTTCCGTTTTACCCTTTAAGTAAAAACTTTTAAAACTGCCAGATAAGAAATACTTCGTTGATCTGAAAACAAAACCAAAAATACTTATCGAGTTAAAGTCAGAATCGGAAATGCTTCATTGTTTTCAGTCCAAAATTGGAAGTATCAATAATGTTGAAATGATCAGTATTTATTTTCAATTGCAGGAGTATTATGCTTGGTTAGCTGTTCCATTGGAATAATATTTGTACTAGGAAGTGGATCATATTGGGTTGCCTTGTTTGATGCCTATGCAGGATCATTCCCTCTTATAACAGTAGCTTTAATGGAAGCCATATCTATAGGATGGGTCTATGGCGTTGAGAGGTAAGTCTTTAAACCAATTCTCCCAGAAATTTTGTAATGAGTTTAATTATTTTGATTTGAAGAAAGCCATTGTTGAGATCAAAGGTAAAAATAGGTCAGTAAAATATTTTTAAAGTCGAATCCCGGGTATAATTTTCAAGTTTTGGTGTAATATGTGCATGTGAAGAGCTCAAATGTACGTAGTTCAAAGAGAATTTTGTATTGCAGTCTTCGTTCTTTTCCAAACTTAAAAGCTATACTTTGAAATTTTGTGTAAAATTAACGAAAATACGTGATTGCATGATGTTACCGCGACGATTGTATTCAAGTAACGTTTTCTGAATATGGACAAAAATAATGCATTTACAGCCTTCAAAATGTTAAGAAAAACAGCTTATATTGATTTAGCACTTGTCCGAACGTCGTTGTATTTCAAAACGGCAGTATTTTTCTTCACTTTATGGTGTTCCCTTGTCATCGTTGTATTTCAAAACGGCAGTATTTTTCTTCACTTTATGGTGTTCACTTGTCTCAAAAATATATAAATAAAACTTCTGTAGTTGCAAGTAGAGATTTGTTCATAGATATGGCAAATGCTTCGTGAGAAACCCATTTAGAACTATAAATTAAAATTAAATTGACCTTTTACATATCATGATCATCGTACATTTCGATTAAAAAACAAAATGCCAAAGATATTGTAAATTTAGTATCTGCATATGACCATTTCGACAACTCAATGTCTCTTTAGTACAGATTAAATCATAATTTTTGGAAGGCCATTAAACAGAAACTTGTGACATCTTATAGAGCAAAAATAACCAAAAATATCTGAATGGGAAGCAAAAAAAGTTAAGGACAAAGCTATGCATGAGGGAGATACTCCTTATTTTAAAGCAAAATTTTCTAAAATTTAGATACTGCAAACATTACGCTGGAATTATTAATTTTAAGGCAACAATGTCGACTGAGGAACTATTGAATTGGTTTAGGATAAATTAACTTTTGGCAAGGTTATATGTTAGAGGATCACAAGAATTTCAATAACATTTTTAAGGAAAAGTGTTGATAGACTTCTATTATACTTAATTGTCTTATTCATGTGAAGTAAATAGTTTTATGTTGGAAATCCAACGAATTTTTCATTTTCATTATTGGAACTGCTATATTTTTTTAGGTTTGCAGATGATGTGAGAGTAATGATAGGATCTCCTATTAGTATCTACTGGAAAATTACATGGAAATATGTCGCACCATTTATGATTACAGGATTACTTATAGCTACATTTATAAGTAAAATAATCAATCCTATAACATACACAGCTTACGACAGAACAGAGGTGAGTTTCATTGTTCACCCCCAGCTTTTAATGAGAATATGCTTTCTTTATTTTTTTCTGCTCAAATGACCATCTGCAAAACCAGATTTGGTGCCATCACGAATTTTATAGTCCAGAATGAACTACAAAATATATAGGGTGTGAGAGCAATGTAGGTAAGTTCCTCCAAACAGCTACTAGTATTTCCAATAAAACCTCGGATAAATTGATATTGTGTGACAGAAAAGGTGATTTTGTTTTGAAACATCGACTAGAAATAACTAGATACCGAAGTTACTGAAAAGTTAGAAAAGAGCAAATTGACCTCGTAACATTTTGTGAAGGTGAAGCGGCAAACTGATCAGAAATGATTATTAATTTTGATATGCAAAGAAAAGTGAATTGACTGGCATTTTGTAACGGAAAGGAATTCAATGATGTTGATTGAATAGCGTTAGAAATCAGAAGGGTAAACTTTAAGAAATGAGATGACATCACTGGGGTAATTTTTTATGACATTATAAATGAAATACTAGTATATAACAGCAAATGATTTCTGACTGTTTCAATGATTGATTGAATAAATATTGATTATCTTTTAAGCAATAAATAAGCTATAGCACCTTTTTAAAATGCATACATTTGATTTTGTGTATGTGTAAAACCCATGGAAAAGAAAATTTAACTGCCGTTCGAAAAGGAGTATATACTAGTAGTTGGCAAGATTTATTAATATAGGTTACAACCAGGCTTTGTTGATAACATTCCTAGCAAAGGTTTTAAGGTTTAATACTGTCAAAATTGAGTTGACGTTTCAAACTGATTATCAATCATTATAATGGTATTCTTCAAAAGACTCTTCATATTTGACAGTGTCAGTGAGTCCCTGAAGAAATTCAGTCTCGTAAGAATTAAAAAACATGTCTGCGAATAGAAGTGCACAATTCATGCCCATTAGTATACCAACATGCTGTTGATAAATTGCACCATAAAATGTGATAAATATATTATCAATAAGAAAATCAAGCATACTGCACATATGTTTTAGCATACTTTTCCTGTTAAATTGATTTTTTAATGTAGATTTACAACCTAATACAAGGGTTATTTTCGCGGGTGAAAAATTTCGCGGATTTGAGTAGAAATGTATGCCAAACATTTAAGCGTTTTAAATTTTCGCGGATTATTGAAGATCCTATATATATCCTAAGGATACATCAATTATCTGCGGAATTTACTATCGCGATTTAAGTCCATCCGCCAAAATGCGCGAAAATTAAAACCCCGCAAAATTTCCCGCTATACAGTATTTTTGGAATCGGCAAAGGCTTTTTGAATGATGCCTTTGAGTCGTGATTTCACTTAATCATGTGGAAACGTGAAACAGAGTGTAGACAAATCAAATGTTTGATAGAGAGTGACCAGAATTAAGATTTTTCAATAAATCCCCTGAATTTTTAAGTATGTTTATGTAATTTATGTCACTTTCGCCATGAATGGCTTCACAGTATGCTTGATGCAGTCAAAATCTTAGTTAGTTTAATCGACAGTTCAGTAGTTGAACAAGATGAAAAGCCAGCGATGTATCTTTCCTTGTATAGTTTTTGTGCAATTTAGCTACCAAATATAGGTATGGCAGGTTTTGATTATTATTTTAGTTTTAATATTCAAAGAGGACATGGATGACCTGTGATTGGAAATTATTTCACCTTTGTCAAGTGAAACTCTTTTGTATGTAGCATTACCTGGTGTATTGTGATTAATGCCTTGTTCTTTGATTGTTCAGTTGTAATGTGCTTTACACACAAAACACGATGTATTTAGAAGCTTTGTCTGCAACACATGTACATGTACAACAACATATTTGCCATAATATGTAGAGAGGCACTAACTGGCTTCAGGATCGTCAAGTACATACTTAGGCCGATTGTTTACACATCTGCGTAGTTTGTTAACACGACTCCGCACTAAAGATCGAATGGATCTTGACCAATCTGACAAAGATTCGAGTTCTGGTTCTTGGTCCGTCTATCTCTGAAACCACGCCCTAATGTTATCATAAATATGTCACCAGCTATTAAAATTTAATCAACACTGAAGGGATAGAATATAAGGAAAATGTTACATCAAAGAAGCAGACTAACTTAACCCTACTTTTGATTTTTTATGGTACAAACAGCTAGAAACCCTACAAAGACTAGAATCCTAGATGGCTGTCTTGTGTAAGACCCTTACAGCTGGAGATGTATTCTCTATTTTTTCTTTATACTCGACGAATTTCTAAATATTTGGTTATCTTGATGCACTGGAAAAATTATGATTGTCATATAAGAATTTATGTAAAAACATAAACAAAAAAAATGTTGTGTTTGTTAAACTTGCTTTCTATGTCCTAAATGTACGTGTGTACTTTATTGTTGTATTACATGTTTAAAGTGAATAGGGTTGATTGTTGACTTTCAACTTTAATAAAGTTTAATTTGTACATTTTTATGTATAATTCTGTTATGTTACATTGATGACTATAATGCATTAGAAAATATGTAGTTTCAGTGATATTTGGCTTGGACATTTTCTTTTCGTTTGACATTACATTGAACATGCTGTAAAATTTAATTGTAAGATGGCCCACTTGCTTTTTGTTTGTTTTGAATTAATGTAACAGTGATTGTATTTAAGTAGTTAAGGCATCAGGGTGTGGATACACGTCCAATATTTGAAAACCTGTAGTTCAGAGACAAATTCATCAATAAAATTGACGAAATAATGACTTCTAAATGGATTGATGAATTATTAGAAATTACTTTGTGAGTAGCCAGTTTGTTTTATTACACCAAAATGAACATGTTGTCAGTTCAAGGCCAATTCAAGGTCTTACAAATAATCGCTTTATGGAGGTGATTTGTTCTATCTCAGCTTCTAAATATGTAACTTAATATGTGTTCAGTATTTCTAGAATGTATATACGTTGATGTATGCAAACATTGTACAGAGTGCTAATCATCGATTTACCTTCACTTATTACATAGAAAACAATGATTTATCGAAAAACCAATATTTCCTTGAGTGAAAATAACTATCGATCTTTCACTCTAGGAATTGACGTTACAATAACCGTCGTCAACGTCGTCGATAATTAAACGCTTCCGGGGATTGACAAGAAAAAATATTTTCAATATTTTTAATTCTATTTAAAATACCGGTAGTTCAAAGTAAATCTATGTAATAATTAATAAAAAGCTAGTACAACTAATCCTGGAGTTCGGTTATCGACAATTTTTATCTCGTGACCGGAAAACTTTGATATTCACTCATGCGCTGTCGCGCATTCATGAATTACTGAGTTGTAAATTGAGTCCAAGGGACTGACTTTATGTAAAGTTTGTGAGTGAAAGGACGCGGTTACACATCCATAAACTCTTCCAAAATTTTTTCCAATCTTTTGATTATAAAACAATGCTGTTACTGAATTTAGCGTCACATTATACATTACACTTATTTTTCCAAGAACGTATTAATGGGATAATCGTTAATCGAGAAAAACTTGTTTGGTTTTCATGGCGTTGCCCATTGAAATTGGACGTTGCAATAGCAAATTGAATTGTAACAATATTAAAGTCGTAATTCTTTATAAGTACGAAGAATGATCTTGATAATTCGTTATCATCCTTCCCCATGGTTATATCAGCTTGCAGCGCCTTTCCGCAAAAGCCATATCCGGTTGCCCTGGGTTTATCAAGCGATTCTCCCAACGTTTCAAAGGCAATAACTTATTTCAATTTTTCACACGAAATCAAACGGATAATATAAACATCTATTGCATTTGCTCTTTCCCATTAGATATTCTCAACAGAATCAAGATTACACAAATAGATAAACTAGACGTCAGAAAATTGTAGAAACTGAGTCGTTGATATATCCTGCAGAGCTATGACGTTTTCACATTATGACGTCATAAAAGCTACAGGGAACGATAGGACATTGTAACGACCAACGGTTGCTTTGAGTAGTTCAGTCGAAATATTCATCCAGTTACAAAACCTTTGCCAGTAAATGATAAAAAACTACAAATATAAAAAAGGAGGGAAACGGGGAATGTGTCAAAGAGACAACGACCCAAAAGGGAGTAATAACAACTCAAAGCCACCATAAATTTCCTTACTTAGGACAGGCGCAAACCTGCTGCGGCGGGGTTAAACTAGTTTTATTGGGCCCAAACCTCCCCCCTTCCCCCTATAATTATAAATTATGTGATAAATCAAAAAACAATCGTAACATCAGTAAAGTTCAATTGGCAACAGGACTGAGTCAATTGTGAAAAATGAAACTGAAAGAACTAAATATACGGACATAAACATGAAATCACAAGACTTTTTTAGAAGCTGAAAATTGCTGAAAAAGGCGAGAATGACATTTATGTCGAATTTCACACCTCAGTTAAAGCTATACGACAAGCGTAATGATTTTCCAATTGTGAAGTTTCTCTTTCTTAGCAACAATATACCTACCTCTCCAGCGTATGGAGTTTACATTTCACAGTTGAGCGTGTAGTTTGTACAGTGATTTTTTGAACAGTGCAAAAACACTATCCCAAAAGCTGCTAAGTCAGGGATTTTTTCAACCATTGTTAATTTCATCCCTCAAGAAATTCTATGGCCGTCATCATAACATCATTGAAAGATATGACGTGTCAGTATCCCAAATGAAACCGGTCATTTTCAGCTAGATTCACGTCCTCCCGGATTTGACTACCGATTTTGACATTTTCCTAGATTGACTCACTTACAGTGTGACGGGTGCTGTTAACAGAACGGGACATGCCTACCCTTCCGGAGCACCTGATGTCACTCTCAGTTTCACTGGAGTTCACACTATGAGTGCCTTGTTTTTGAGTGTTGTGTTTTCTATATCTGTGCTTTGTATCTGTCTAACGTCATTGTTTTCTGTGTTTAACGTAATTGTTTTCTGTGTCCTGTGTCCTCGTTTTGGCCATGTTTTTGGACTTCGATTTTTGCAAATTCCACTCCTTTTTTCCTTCGGTATTCTACTGTCGTTGTTTTAAATATTTACAAATCTAAAATACAAAATAAAGGATGATAAACAAGTTATCGGGATTTTGACAGCTGATGTATTGTAAAATATCATCCCGCTCGATAGAATATGAAGCTTTGGGCGAGTGAGCGAATGCTTCATATTCTGGCTCACGGGTTGATATTTTAAGATACATAGCCATCAAGAGCCCGATAACATATACGTTTCACCTTCACAAAATTATCAAAGTCACCATGCGTTATTGGTACAGAGAATGACAGTTGATATTGCATTACCTTCACAGCATTTTTGACGTCATCATTTCGTTATAAGCATGGGGAAAAATGATATTTTATCAGTAATTACCAGAGGGTTATAGATAGATTTTAACTTTCATACGAAGAAAATTGTCCATCAATATTAAACAATGGTCTGAAAATAAAACTTTCCATATTGAAGTCATCTATAATTATAATTGTGGAGATTGATAGATAGAAGTTTCTTTTAGTAAGTACCCATTTCCGGGATAAAACAACTGAGTAAATGACCAGTCAGAACTGTATGTTTTAATATTTAACAACAGTAAGTTGACAGCCGTTACATTGTTTAAAAGGCGGCGATTTTGTTTATGCATTTAAGAATTCCGGGTATTGAAAACATATATTGTAGTAATAGGTAATTACATCCGATTCTTTTATCTCTGACTAATGTAAGAAATTCGTTGTCATATTCTCTGGCTTCGTGCCTGGTAAAAGTTTCATTTGAACAAGCATTGTAAACATTGGCAGAATATTTTTTTCTTTTGTCATGTATTCAGTTGGGAACAAATATTATAATATTTGTTCCTAATATGTAATTAATTCTCCTTTGGAACAAGTGTTATGATGGATCTTTTAATTTGTCAAATGTCTCCACTCGAGACGAAGTTTCTTACATAAATGACATATCAAGGTCTTCAATTTGTTGTCTTTGCACAACCATTTATTCTGTCAATTCATGTTACAAATTATTACCTAAACATCATAATTTAAGTCATACGTTTGTTATGTCACCCCATACGAAGTCGGGTGACATGTTGTTATTCTACATTTTTTCTGATTATTATGTCGCCCCAGACCTAGTCGGGACGACATATTGTTTTTGGTCCGTTTCTTTGTTATTATAATTTTTAACCGGGTTTTCCATCGGAAAAATCCGGTTATTAAAATGGTGAAAATGGCCGGCGGGCGTGCGGGCGGTTGGCTGCCAAATGGGTACATCATTTGTCCGGAGCAAATCTCCTACAGTATTTGAGACAGGAAGTTTTTATTTGGCAGATCAATTGTACATAAATCAAAGGTGTGCATGGTACTTTGATTTTGATTTTTGATAATTAATTTAAAAAATATCAGTTGTTGAATTTAGTCATTTTTACGTCAAATTTTTAACAATAGGGTACCCCCTTTGTCCGGAGCAAATCTCCTACAGTATTTGAGACAGGAAGTTTTTATTTTGCAGATCAATTGTACAAATATCAAAGGTGTGCATGGTACTCTGATTATGATTTTTAATAATTTATGTCCAAAATATCAGTTGTTGAACTTAGTCATATTTACGACAAATTTTTAACATTAGGGTACCCCCTTTGTCCGGAGCAAATCTCCTACAGTATTTGAGACAGGAAGTTTTTATTTTGCAGATCATTGTACCTGTATCAGAGGTTTGCACAGTACTTTAATTTTCCATTTTGATTAAAATCCAAGTTGCTGAACTTTCAGAAAAAGGCTACTTTGGTGAAAGGTTTAACATTGAAAATTAATAAAAATTATAAACTTGTACATTTCAAATATTCAGGGTCAACCCATGTGTATGATATACTGTCCATGTGAAAGAAAACCCGGTTTGCTGTCACATTGACAGCTTTCCTCTTGTTCATCATTCTTTCTTTCTTCCAAGCATTTTTGTCCGCCTGTTTTCTCAAAGATGTCGGGACAGAATTCAATCATACTTGGCACAAAGTTGGACCACCATGAGAAGATGTGCATGCACCTGCAAAAATTTTCAAAATGGCCGTCATTTCCAAGATGGCTGCCCTTTTACATTGAGAAATGCGTAGTCGGGACGACATATTGTTTTTGGTCCGTTTCTTTGTCATTATTATACCCCCCGCAAACAAAGTTTGGGGGGTATATAGGAATCACCCTGTCCGTCCGTCCGTCCGTCTGTCCGTCTGTCTGTCCGTCCGTCCATGTACCTTGTCAGCGCATGTTCTCCTAAACGACTGCTTGGATTTTGATGAAATGTTACACAGTTGTAGTACACCATCTGGAGATGTGCATGAAGTAATATGGTTGCTGCCCGAAATTTTTAAGGGGAGATAATTCGTCTTTGAATATTTTGTCAAAAAGGGGGGAGGCAAACCTTGTCAGCGCATGTTCTCCTAAACGGCTTCTTGGATTTTGATGAAATGTTACACAGTTGTAGTACACCATCTGAAGATGTGCATGAAGTAATATGGTTGCTGCCTGAAATTTTTAAGGGGAGATAATTCGTCTTTGAATATTCTGGAAAAAGGGGGGTGTGTGGACAAACCTTGTCAGCGCATGTTCTCTTAAACGGCTGCTTGAATTTTGATGAAATGTTACACAGTTGTGGTAAACCACCTGAACATGTGCATGAAGTAATATGGTTGCTGTCCGAAATTTTGAAGGGGAGATAATTTGTCTTTAATATTTTCAGGAAAAAAAGGGGAGGTATATCATTTTGTCCATACTTGTATTGTGTCCACATTTGTACTGTGTCCACAACTGTATTGGGTCCACACACACTTAAATTTACACTTGTCATATTGATTCAGGGTTCAATTAGCGGGGGGGTATACCTGGCTGCCATTCGGCGACAGCTCTAGTTTTTCATTATTCTTTCTTTCTTCCAAGGATTTTTGTCCGCCTGTTTTCTCAAAGATGTCAGGACAGAATTCAATCATACTTGGCACAAAGTTGGACCACCATGAGAAGATGTGCATGCACCTGCAAAAATTTTCAAAATGGCCGCCATTTCCAAGATGGCTGCCCTTTTACATTGAGAAATGGAGGATTCAATATCTCAGGAACTGTATTGAAGAATTTGTTTATATTGTACATAAATGTTCAGTAAGATGAGAGAAAGGAATTTATGCGAAAAAAAAATTCAAAATGGCCGTCATTTTCAAGATGGCCGCCCAAAATATGTCAAAATTTCACGTTTGTCCGATTTCAATGAAAATTGATTTCTAGGTAGATTTTGGCGCTTCAAATAGGATGGAATCATCAAATTTGCTGCAAGGGGCGACATCAACTATTGCTTGCAATTGCAAATCTAGTTCTTTTTCTTCTTCTTCTTCCAATAATTTTTGTCCGAGCGATTATTTTGAAATGACTGGATGAATTGATTTCAAACTTTGCACAAAGTTGGACCACTATCTGAGGTTATTTGTTGTGCATTTAAAATTTTCAAAATGGGCACCATTTTACATTGAAAAATTGGGGATTCTATATCTCAGGAACTGCGTGGAGGAATTACTTCATATTTTGTATCAATGTTTAGTAAGATGAAAGGACGGAATCTATGCGACTAAAAAATTTTTAAATTGCTGCCGTTTCCAAAATGGCTGACGAAATACGTAAAATGTTCGACTTTGTCCGATCCAGGATAAGTTGTTTACCGGATGTAGTTATGCACATGATACTTAGAATTTTGCTTTTACAGTCTTTAGAGGTTCACAGAGCCAAAATTGCTCATTTGTGAGTCTGTCTGTTTTGAATCCGCAACTCCTTCAAAACTGCAAGTCCGATTCCAACAAAACTTTCAGGATAGATTGTTCACCTGATGTAGTTGTGCACCTTATATATAGAATTATGATTTTACAGAAATTCAGAGGTTCACAGAGCCAAAATTGCCCATTTGATAATTTGGTTTGTTAATCCCCAATTCCATCACAACTATAAGTCAGATTCCAACCAAAAACTTGCAGGATATGTTGTTCATCTGATGTAGTTGTGCATCTGATACTTAAAATTTTGATTTTGCCATTTTAGAGGTTCACTGAGCCAGATTAGCTCATTTGTTAATTATGTTTGTTTATGTGGAACTCCTTCAAAACTGTAAATCATATTCCAACCAGCCTTTCAGAATACGATTATTACTTGATATAGTTGCGCATCCGATATTTAAAATATTGATTTTACAGATTTAAGAGGTTAACAGAGCCAAAATAGCTCATTTAATTGTGTTTTTTAATCTTCGACTCCTTCACAACTGTCTGTCAGATTCCAACCAAATTTTCAGTATATGTTGTATATCAGGTCTGGTTTTGCACATTAAACTTAGATTTTTTTACTGATTCTAGAGGTTTGCCAAGCCACTTAGCTCATATGTTAAATCAGATTCCTTAAAACGGTAATTCATATTCTTAACCAAATTTGCAGAATATGTGTTTCTCCTAATCTAGACATGGACATTATCAGTAAAATTTTAATTTTGCATATTTTAGAGCTTCACTGGACCAAAAATGGCTCTTCTGTAGTGCAGGCGACATAAGTGTTCCATGGAACACCCATCAATTTTTATAATTATTATTATTGCACTTTGACTTTACGTTCGAGGATGTTGTTGCTTTCGTCCTTCGTAAGCCATGCAGTCAGTCTAAAACTTTTTGCACATGGGAAGTCGATGCAAAACTATCTAATTTTTTTTTCGACTGCAAGGAAAAGTCGCGAAAACTACACATAGCGAAACCGATTCCGGCGAAAGCACGTTCAATAACAAATAATGGAAATTATGATGTTTATATATTTGTTGATGCGCATGTGCATCATTATGGGTACATCTCAAATCCATATTTAATTAGCCCTACCCGCAGTAATCTCAAGCCGTTTATACGGCATGAACCAGTGGTCTCAGCTTTATTATGTCTATATAAGTATATTGTATTTTCTTACGATGAGGCTCTACTATCAAATCTTTACTTGACTGTAAAATTATTTGATTCCATTCAAATTTATCTCTTCAAACTTTCATTCAAGCTATTTTTATTCTACCTATTAATCATAAATCCCTTAAGCAATCCCTTATTTTTTATGGACATACATGTAATGGTTTATAATAATGGGTTTCATAAACGATTACAAAAATTTTACCCAGCGCAAAAAAAAGTTTTCTATGTTAATGGGTATTGAAGATCAATGTGGGTTCCATCAGAAGCATTGGTTAATAAATACGTTGAAGTATCTGTTTTTTTGCAAAAGTTGTTTAAATATTCCTGTTGCTATCATGTCTGTGTATCGGTTCTCAAACCTAATTAACAATGAAAAAACAATATTAATCATTTTTGATCGAGTTACATGTATTTGTTTTTTAGGCTGAAACTCATGAGAGATCATATCCTTGGTATGCTGGTATGATGTCAGCCATTCTAGTGTTAAGTTCTGTTCTGTGTATTCCTGGAAACGCACTTTTGCGGAAAGTTGGAATTCTAAAAATGAGTTACTCAAAGAAAGCACAAGCAGATATGCATGGTGTAACAAGTTCTACGGTGGCCTTTACAAGTGCCCGTGCTGACGATGAAGACAGTGATTCTGGACATAATTCAGAAGAATTAAATGTTAACACGCCTTTTATTCAAGATACAAGCTGTGCTGTAGAGGAAAATGATAATATACAACTGTAATACGCTCAGCAATTATTTCTAACTCACATTTCTCCTTTTATAGAAAAATAGGCATTACATTCGATTGATATTTCCTCAAAATGCACCCCTGTGTTTTTACGTTACAGTAGTTACATAGCTGTATACAAACAGATCTACTCTTATAACGTAGAAATACTTCGTGTAAATTAGACTCACTACTTACGTCTGAGTTTTGGCATTGCTAATGAAATAGGATTGCCTTATACATTTTACATTTTGACACTTTTTAAAATTTAAATGAAATCTACCTCTGGTTGATCAGAAGGAGAAATGTGAGGAGTGTAAACAAAGATAGCATATTTTAAGTAATATGGTTATGAAAATTATCAGGTCAGATGCATAGGTATCTTATTGATACTTAAGATGGCTGTGATGATTTTAAATTAAAAAAAAATGTCGTATTGAAACTCTTTTTAGATGTCACCTTGTCATGTGACGCTTGTTTTTGATGATTTTAAAAGCATCATGCCTTATGTGCCACAAGAAAACTATGAATCATGTCAAGGCGATTGAATTTTTATACGACCGCAAAAATTTTTGCGGTCGTATAATGGTATGGTGCTGTCGTCGTCGTCGTCGTTGTCGTCGTCGTCTGTAGACACTTTTGTTTTTGGTCAATAACTTAAGTTTCAGTTGACCAATCCTTATGAAATTTTAACACAATGGTCCTTGGCACAAAAGGAAGGCTTGGCTAAGTTTTGGTTGTTGTGGCCCCACCCGTTTTTAAAAAAGGGGCCAAAAAGGGTTAAATTTGATGTTTTTACATATTTGACTGTAGAATCTTTATTATTTATGGGATTTTGATGGGGTTTGTTTCAGTGTGCTCCTGAGAAAATTTCCAATCTGTAGTATGCCAACGGATTTCACGTAGCATGTACCGCTTACGAGATAAATGGGGCCCAACAGGGGCAAATCTCAAAAAAAATAAATTTTTTATTTTTAGTCCGATTTTGATGCAGTTTTTTTCAATGGATTCCTTGTGAAAAATTAATACGGGGCTGAGTTATTAGATTTTTGATAACTTGTTTCCTTTCCCAGCTATGAGGGGCCGAACGGGGCCAAAATTGCGAATTTGCAGTTTATGTAGAATTTTTATTTTTCATCGGATTTCGTTGGGATTTTTTTCTTTGGATTCCTCTTGATCTAAGCTTTCAGTAGTATGTCAACAGATTTGACGTAGCTCTTACCGTTTCCGAGCTACAAGGGGTCAAAGGGGTCAAAATTG
>MJUU01039591.1:174039-190830 GCA_002080025.1 Modiolus philippinarum
ATTCAAATTTTTAATTTATAATTTCTTTTGCATTAATTATTTACATGTTTGATTTGATTAATAGCTAGATATGTCAGAGGAGAGTGACAGTATAAATTACAATCAAAATTAATGTTTAATGCAACACAGGTTATTTTCTGCATTATGTAGAATAAGTTCACATGTTCATCATTGATTTGATAAGATATTTATGTCTTATTTTTGTGTTCTCACCTCAAATACAGTAGCGAATACACAAAATTTGTTACTGTTTATAAACATATTTTATATTTACATTTTTTTAAACCAATGACCTCACTAAGATTAAATATGTATTTGAATACGTCTTACATTTAGCATTTACTATCAAAATGTATGATCTACATAAATGAACATAGTCATTTGCAGAAAACATGTTGTTGAAACTGGAAATTGCTTACTCTAAAAAATTCTTAAAATCGGTTTAACAATACCGCTAGCTTTTGCTAGTGCCGGTACCAAGTTCGGCTATCCCGAGTTCCTATCGTTATTTATGTTTGTCTCCAGTCTGTTTTGTGTTTTTCTAGTTCGGTTCCCCTGTGGATTCTGGCATGTGATTGTAATTTTGGGCCATTGTAGTTGTTAAATGTTATCTGTATACAATTACTGTTATAATTGAAACCAGGTTTGTTTATATAAATAAGATCTATAAGAACTGCATTTCACCATTATTTTTATGCACATTTATGCCGTATTAGGACATTTTCAAGCAAATGCCATTAGTATTAAGGAACTTTCTAAACTCACAAAATGATATAAGGAGTTAAGAAGTTGATAGTGTCTAATAATTAACTACCTTTATTATTCAGAAATAAAGCAATGGCAATTCACCACTCCTGGTAGATATATGTTGTTAAGAAGAAATTGCTGAAAAAACATGACACCATTCAAAGTCTTTGTCAATATTTATTTTACAATTAGTGTCTGCTTTGAAAAGCATTTAAAAGGCATTTAATTAACATCATCTATTTGGATGTACATCTGTTAATGTGACTTTGATGTCAGTTTTATCAGAATGTCCTTATGTGATGCAGTACCTGATCTCATTTTGTTGTCATGTATATTTGCTCGCCAGTTCTTCATGATTGTTTTTGGTGTTGTTTGTCTTATTCAATGCTCTGCATATTTTTACAAGTAAAACTATGTAAAAATACAACTTCAAATGTTGTAATTTTTTGCGTATTATAACAAGGCATAGTTATTGACAAAAGTGTTCCTAAGTTTTCTTTAATTTTGAGATTGTCATGCTCTTTTGGTACTAACTAGAATTACACTTTTGAAAGAAAGCTGTATATTACTATTTGGATTTATATGTTCTTAACTTCCTGAAATACCCCAGTTTCAGTTAAAACTTACTCGAAATTTTCTGTAAATTAACAGTTTAAATTCCTAATGATTCACTCGAGTTGTGATCATGAACCTTCTAAAATATGAGAAAACTGTCCAAAACTGACAATGTTCCCTAAAGAATTTTAACTTTAACTGTATTATTATTATGAGTTACTGGTACAAACTTAGACTATATGAAGTGGAAATTTAACATGGAAAGCATGTTGATAATAAAATCAATTAAAACAATTTTTCTGACTTTTCTGTGATTGTATATTTAATATGTTACGATATAAAAACTGAAATATCCTTACACTGTTATCACTTTTTGGAATTTGATACAATATTCTACGAGAGTCTCATAATGTAATCACATTAAAAGTTATATTTTATGACTTTATATGCAATCATCACCTCATTTTGAAAAAAAAATAAGAGACTTATTTTTTTCAAAGTAAGGTGATAATTGCAAAAACAAATAACTATAAGAATTCCTTTCTTTATATTTTCATAGCATTTATAAAAGGGTAGTTCTCAGTGTCAAAGCTCATGGATTACAAGTTAATTAACATAATTACAACCTTCTTTGGACTTGTGGTTTCGCTGCTCTTCTGGTCAGTGATTCAAAACCCGTTTATAATTTTGGGGCAATGAAATTTCATAAGTCATATCCAAAATCTTTTATATGCACTAATAATCATATATTTTTGATTACATTAAAAGTATATCAAATACATATTCAGTTCTTACATAACATATACTTGGAAGATATATTCTCAAAATTTCATTTCTTGTTTTTATAAAATCATTTATCTACATTATAGGGTTTAGTTTCTTTACTGAAAAAATTGATTGCAGTTTTTACTAAGCAGTTCTAATTATTTTACATGAATTTTTAAAGATATTTTGATTATTGACTAATTTTATATTTGTTAACAATTTCAATTTTTATTGTTTAAGAAGGAATATTGTTTTCTGTACATTTAATTACATTAGGAAGGCGGCGGTTCACGTTTGATATTTGTTGATCTCTTTTGCAAAGTTTGAATTATATATTTTTCTTATAATTTACAAATTATTTATTATGCTAAGAATCTCACAACAATATGAATCTCAAAATAAATTAAACGCTCAAAAAGGGATTGTTCAGGTAAGTACGAGTAGAATCTGAGCTTAGAATAATATAAAGCCATTCATTTTTTTCAAATGGATAGTAAGCTATTATTATCTTTTGTCATTTTGTCTAACCTTTAGAAATTTATTTGGTAACACTTCATATAGCACAAAATCTCCCTGTTTGTCTAACTGATCCTAATCAATTGATTGCTTTTTACAAAACATCTTTTTTGTTTATAAGCTGTAGAGGTTTAAAGATGAATGATCATATTTAATTTGATTAAAAACTTAACAGTCAAATTAATCGACAAGATCAGGTGCTACTATATGAATCTCAATTAAGGTGTATATAGGGATTTTGTGACCAAACAAACTTATTGTGTGTTATATAATCTAGTACTAAATGCATTTCTTAAGATATAAAATAGTCCACAAAAGGTAATGAAGATCAAATATTAGTTAATCAGGAAAAATTGTAGACTTGCTTTATGCTTGTCTGCTATACTCGCCAAGCTATCTATAAAATGAATGTAAATATTTGCCTGAAATTTGAACAAACTTCTGAACATTCAAAAACAATCACTCTTCATTTTTGTGCAGATCTGATAGTTTAATTGACCATTACTCATTATTTATTATTGCTCAATTGTATGTATGCGTATTCATTAAGGTGAGAGAAAACATATGTACGGGTATGCTGTCCCTAACCTGTAAATCTATATTAAAAGGGGAAATGGATGATTAACTTGATGACACTTAATTATTTCCTTATAGAGATTGTTAAGAAAAAAAACAAAGTGTTTTGTGTATGCTGTGTGTCGGGGGAATATACGAAAATCATCTGAAATGTTTTTTGAAAGAAGGAAATATGAATAATATGGATTTGTTATTTCGGTTTTAATTTGCAAGCAATTTAAATAAATAAGGTCACAAAGAAGGAAGTGAACATAAATCATAATTTAAATGTCATTAACAAGGTTAGTTTTCAATCTTCAGGGTAAAGATTGAACAGTATGAAATTAAATACTCCATACTCAGTGGTTTGAATTATTATGAAATTGAAGAATAAACTCTTAACTTAAGTCATTTATAAAAAACTTATTTTTTATTTTTTCATGTTTGGATCATAGTCTGTCGTGGTATCAACTCAAGATGATTGAAACAAATGTAAACACTATTTATCACACAAAACGTATACTTAATTAAAGTAATTTGTGTAAGAATTTATGAGTTGTAAATAACTTGCTTAGAATATAACTTTACCCTTGTAAAAAATGTAGAAGGTATTTACTGTACTATTTGTTTTCGTATAATACAATTTTTAAAGTGTAAATAAAGCCTATTGGTTAGATGAACGAGTGAGTTGAGGTTGTTTTTATTTCCAATTTAGAAGAAAAATGATTTTTTTAAATATTTTTTTCTTTAACGATATATTTAGAATAATGAATGAAGATAATTAACTTGTTAGTCATTTGTTAAAACACGAATTTTGATATGATAATCTACATCTAAATATAGTCAGCCAACTGGTCTTTTTGGAATATGTTTTATTTTATCATTTTATTACCAGGTTATTCGTGGATGAATTTCATAAAATTAGCTTGATGCTGGGTATTTTCAATACATTTTTGTCTTATTTTATTTACTGGGTCATTTGAAAATGAAAGATAGTCACTTGAGAAGTGGGAATTGTTGTATATATCAGTGATGATATTTGTCTTTTTGCATTCAGTGTACATTTGAAATATTTCTTTTTGGTGTTTTTATGAATATGTAATTTGTTGTGTCAAAGAATTTAGAGTTGAAAGTACATTTTTTCTGCATCTTACTCATAAAAAGAAACACATTCAAAAACTATCTTTGAATATATTCGTTTGATAAACATCTCCATTCTCTACAGTAAGTCTACATTTAGTGTGTTTCTAAAAATTTAAAAACTTTTGTAAATGTTTATTGGAATACCTCAGGTATGCTTACTTATATAGAAATACATTTAAAGTATGCAATGTTGATGTTCGATTCCAAATCAAACAAACATGACAGTATTCATGTGTACAGGTGTATTTTCAGTATGTATGAGTGAGTGATGGTATGTGTTTTTGTTACTGGTCCGATGTCATTGTTCTTGTTGATATCTATCCATTTTTAAAACACTGTCCATATTCAGAACACTTTTGCATTATCGAAATTGATACTACAACCTTATGGATGTATGAATGAAGTAAGATGCATTTTTTTCCATTTTTCGTCATTTTCGCCAAAATAATAAAGCCTATGCATATGTTTTGTAGAATATTGATGAATGTATTTATAGATACGTCATAATACCTAACAGCATTAAGAACAAAACCTAAAAACTTAGGGACCATGTTTACAACTGATCCACATTTTGTTTACACTGTCAGTATAACAATAGATCACAAAACATGATGTTGTTATTGATTGTTATATAATATGTATAATAATGTATATAAAAGACCGATGATGGGATAATCCTGTACAGTATGTAGTATAATTAGAGGTTTTAGTTTGAACCATAGATTTTTAGTTATTCTAGTGAATTATTGGCAGCTGTACTTTGGAACAAGAATCTTCTTGTCCATGGCGTACTCAATTATTTTTCTGTTAAAGCGAACGTTTATTTGATATTGAGGCATTTGACAATCTTAATAACTACAAATTAAGTATTACATATACATCAAATATTTTTTACAATGCAATACATGTAAAACCTTAACAAAAGAAATTCGCATTTATTCAGAGCTTGTGTTCTAATGTGTAAGTTTTACTTTGAACATTTTTTATTCATGACTTGTGAACAGATGCGATTCAAACTTAAACATAGATCAGTGAAAACTGGCATGCATGTTTTGTTAGTTGATTACTATTTGTTCCAGTTTGATATTATTTACCACCCTGAATACATGTATCAACACTTTTATAATACAAGTATGCACATATCACAATACAAAAAAATACCGAAGTTGCATAAAAAACAGTAGATTTCGTTATGCTGTACATGTGTTTCAAGGAGTAACCTCTCATCAGCAGCATTAAAATCAAATAATTGGAAAGCCATAATCCAAATGTTGTAATAAAAGAAGTACTCATTACCAAATAAATCGAAATAGGAAGCCAAATCCAGTACCAAGGACATCTACCGAGTGCCATACACGGAATGAAGCCTCGATATTTTGAAGGGGCTAGAATATTGATAAAAACAGTCAAATTCTATAAAACGCAAGGTAAAATTTTCATGTCAGACAAGTCTGACTATCGGGCTGGTGAATACCCTCGGGGACAAGTTCGATATTATTTTTCTTCTATAGTGTTCAGATCAGTTACCAGAGAACATTTCTACTTCGGCAACTTTTAAATTTACTACACATCCAATGTAAAAACCTGATAGAGGTGACTACAGTATTAATGATTTTTTAAATATTGTTTTTGTCGTCTGCTGAGACATCTACTGTCGTCAAAACATCTTTATTCGATTCAATATTCAACGATATTTAATGGACTGAATAGAAGAGTCTGCAGCAGCTACAATTTTATTCATATGGATAAACTTTATCAGATTTGAATTTGCATTTATCTAATAATTTTTATATAAAAAAAAATAGCATATAGCTAGGAGGGTAAAAATGTGCTATATGTCCTCACCAACCATTGATAAGGAGGAAAATTCACATGAAGTACAATACCTTTAAACTAAAGTCATACCTTATTGGTATTTGGTCAGTATCGGCATCCTTAGGTAAAACGGTTGCGATAGTTGAGTCAGTTGATTTGACTGACTGTTACATCATTTAGCGTTCAGTATTATAATTACTCTTGGATGAACATGTACTCGTAGATCATGCTGAATGGAAACAAGGGTTGCATAGAAACTACGAGCAGTCTCGAATTTAAGATTTGAGACTACTTGACATACAACTATGAAATTAAAACCAGAATGTTTTAATTTAAAAACAGTTAAAGTGGATGAAAGTGTAGGTCAAACTTAAAGATACCAATGACTTATTTAGAATTAGAGTATTATTGGTACCTAACGTTTTATGTCAAAAGTATTTGATCAGTGTTATGTTTGCTATTGCAAGGATCTTTTGTGTTAGAGTAGGTAGATAACATTTTTAGTTTTTAGTCTGAATTTTAATCTTGACTGCCTTTGATTGTATAAACAACCATTTCTATTAGGCGAAAAACCAGTTCACAAAGAAGCCTTAAAATGTTTTGAAGTTTACCATATTCATCCCTCTTCAAAAACGCATTTGTTTGCTTTGCTTTATTTAATCAAATCTATTTTTGACCGTTGGAGAACTGAACAATTTTGTTGACAAAATTATATATTTGTTGAGTTCTCTGACATTTTCAAATTTTGCTGTTGCATTTTGTACATATTTGTTAATGATTTGTCATTGTTAATGCATTATAAAGTTGTTAAAAGTGTGTGAATAATAAAAGGGTATGAAATTATATTGTTGTCATTTTGTTTTGTTTTGTGTGTCCATTCTCTATTTTGTGTTTATCTTACCCAAACGCCGAATATAGTTTAAGATTTGACATAATGGGAAAACATATGAATGATCTTTCAAACTGCCAGAGCAAACTTAACCATGCTTTGCAGGAGTGATGTATCTGAGATCCACAAAAGAAAAGATTATTTATTTCATTCACATCCGTCTACAAACATTAAATGCTATAGCGGAACGTCGTTTACCATTTGACATTGTGAAAACCCTATTTTGATCATCTCTTGTATAGCTAGTAAAACAAATAGAAATATACACTAAAAGTTCTCAATAAAGTTTGCTCAGATTGTTTTGATCCGAAAAAAGGATGACTGTCAGCAATGAACATAGTTTAACATTAAAATTTGATAATCTCCGCTAAAACAACGGCAGTAGAATACCGAAGGAACAAAGCACACGATTACACAAATCAGAGTCCAGAGACAAGGCAAAAGCAAGAACACCAAAAGACGGAAGACCAAAGGCACCACATGCCCACAAAACACACGAACATTACATATACAACACAAAAAAACTAAAGCACTAACAGTGTGAACTCTCAATAAACAAGAGTGACATCAGGTGCTCCGGAAGGGTAAGCATGTCCTGCTCTGTGCACAGCACCCGTCACACTGTCAGTGGGTCAATTCAGGGTAAAGTCAAAACCGGTAATGTCAAATCCGGGAAGATGCGAATCTAGCTGAAAATGTCAGTTTTTATTTTTGACACTGACATTTCATATCCATCTATGATGTCGTGGTGACGGCCATAGAATTTCTGAAGGGACGAAAGTAACAAAGGCTGAACATATCCCTGACTCAGCAGTTTTTATGACAGTGCTTTTGCTCTTTCCACAAAGTCACTGTATGTACTGCACGCTCTACAGTAACGAATTAATATGAGGCGCCGTTTTGCTATTTATTCCTCTTTTTCTGATATCAAAAAATCGATTTTCTGATATCAAAAATTATTTTTTGATATCAAAAATTATTTTCTGATATCAAAAAATATTTTCTGATATCAAAAATTCATTTTTTGATATCAAAAAATAGAATTTTTGATATCAAAAAATCAAAACTTTTTTCTGATATCAGAAATTCATTTTTTGATATCAGAAAATCGATTTTTTGATATCAGAAAATGCATTTTTTGATATCAGAAATTCAGATTTCTTACTATCAAAAAATATTTTTTGATATCAAAAATTTGATTTTCTGATATCAAAAAATATGATTTTTTGATATCAGAAAATAATTTTTGACATCAGAAATTCGATATATTGATATCAAAAAATATTTTTTGATATCAAAAAATATTTTTTGATATCAAAAATTATTTTCTGATATCAAAAAATATTTTCTGATATCAAAAAAATCGAATTTGTGATATCAAAAAATCGAATTTGTGATATAAAAAAAATCGAATTTCTGATATCAGAAAATGAATTTCTGATATCAGAAAATAGTTTTGATTTCTTTTATATCAAGAATTCGATTTTTTTGATATCAAAAAATTATTTCCTGATATCAGAAAATATTTTTTGATATCAAAAAATCAAATTTCTGATATCAAAAAATAGAAATGATTTTCTGATATCAGAAATTTGATTTTTTGATATCAGAAAATCGATTTTTTGATATCAGAAAATCAATTTTTTTATATCAGAAAATCAATTTTTTGATATCAGAAAATCAATTTCTTGATATCAGGAATTACATTTTTTGATATCAAAAATTATTTTCTGATATCAAAAAATATTTTTTGAAATAAAAAAAAATCGAAATTTTTGATATCAAAAAATTGATTTTCTGATATCAAAAAATCTTTTTTCTGATATCAAAAATGTAATTTCTGATATCAAAAAAATGAATTTCTGTTATCAGAAAATCACTTTTATTTTTTTATATCAGAAATTCGATTTTTTGATATCAAAAACAATTTCTGATATCAAAAAATCATTTTTTTTAAATATATACTCCATATGCTGGGGATGTAGGTATATTGCTGCAGAGAAAGGGAAAGTTCACCATTGGAAAGTCAAAATCATCAGGTTTGTCATATAATCTAGATTTCAGACGTCCATGTTCGTCAATGTATAACAAAAGGTCAAGGTATGAGGCAGAATCGGGTGTATCGGTTGTCTCTTTAATTTCAAGTTCATTGGGGTAGATACGATTTTTGATATCAAAAAATATTTTCTGATATCAAAAAATCATTTTTTGATATCGGAAAATCGAATTTGTGATATCAAAGAATCAAAACTTTTTTCTGATATCAGAAATTCATTTTTTGATATCAGAAAATGCATTTTTTGATATCAAAAATTCAGATTTTTTGATATCGAAAAATATTTTCCGATATCAAAAAATTGATTTTCTGATATCAAAAAAATTGATTTTTTTATATCAAAAAATATTTTTTGATATCAGAAATTCGATTTTTTGATATCAAAAATTATTTTCTGATATCAAAAAATATTTTCTGATATCAAAAAATTTGAATTTCTGATATCAAAAAATGGAATTTCTGATATCAAAAAATGATTTTCTGATATCAGAAAATAGTTTTGATTTTTTGATATCAAAAATTTAATTTTTTGATATCAAAAAATGATTTTTTGATATCAGAAAAATATTTTTTGATATCAAAAAATCGAATTTCTGATATCAAAAATAGAAGTGATTTTCTGATATCAGAAAGTCGATTTTCTGATATCAGAAAATCATTTTTTGATATCAGAAATTCGATTTTTTTTATAACAAAATTAGGATTTTTTGATATCAGAAAATATTTTTTGATATAAAAAAATTAGGAATAAATAGTAAAACGGCACCTCATAAATTAATTGTGAAATATATACTCCATATGCTGGGGATGTAGGTATATTGCTGCAGAGAAAGGGAAAGTTCACCATTGGAAAGTCAAAATCATCACGTTTGTCATATAATCTAGATTTCAGACGTCCATGTTCGTCAATGTATAACAAAAGGTCAAGGTATGAAGCAGAATCGGGTGTATCGGTTGTCTCTTTAATTTCAAGTTCATTGGGGTAGATACGATGTAAATATTCTTTAAATCTTGGGTTATTAAGAGAAAGTACATCGTCTATATATCTGAAGCTGAAATTAAAAGTCTGGGCTAGTTGCTTTTGTTTCTGTTGTATCAGCCCTTGTAAAAACTTTGCTTCATACGAAAAAAGGAAAAGGTCAGCTAAAAGTGGCGCACAATTTGTAAAACGATTGAAGCAAATTGAACCAAATTCCGTATGACTGAAAAGACCCTTAACAAAGATTGCTTTCTTGTTGTGGTTTGACAACAAACATAGCCGCCAGCAATAAGGGAAGATCTTATTTTGATCACTTCCTCTGAAACTACTACAGCTAATGCGGCTGTTATATACAGGAAAGATGTATGTTAGACTTTCACTAAAAGCACATTCTTACCAATCCAATAAATGCATGGACATTAGTACAGAAACTAGTTTTATATTGGTCATTATGCAAAAAATATAATCTTATAGTAAACTACTAATGAGACTAACAAGACTGATGTAAAGAATATATGTTCAACAAGGTTTGCCCATTCCGCTATGGTCTGGAAAACATGGTCATGACCACCAGCAATTGGTTTGGTTTTAGTGTGGGCCTTGTAGTAAACTGGAATCTATAATATTTTCAGCTTGAACCTATACCAGGATTGCAACATCAAATTTCCTTTAGATATCAAAGTCGATGACCAATGACCTCAAAGCCACATCGCTATTTTACATTAAACGTTGAAGTTCAAATTGCAAGCTATTCATCTATAAAGCTTAAATATCATTATAACACCTTGAAAACATATCTTAAAAATCAAAGACGGACGGACGGACGGACTCAAAGACTGAACTGAACTACGTAACAAGCGGTACATACCGTATGTACCGCTTGTTAGATAACTTTAGATAACATGGGAAACAATAGAATTAACATATGATATGTTAATTCTATTGTTTCCCATGTTATCTAAAGTTCCACGCTGTAGGTCATGATTGTTGACAGATAGGAACGAAATGACCAATGAATGTAGAAACATTTCTGTGTAGGTGTCCATGTTTGACGTCAGATCAGAACGAAACTAATGATCATTGAGATAACATTCATTTTATGTTGGACCGAAGAGCCGCATGTTGACCTGGAGTTCAAAGTTAAAGGTCAAGTTTCCTTAACCATGGTTTGTGTAACGTCGTCTTAAACTGATATATAAATATGCCTAACTCAGGAGACAAAAATATATATCTGGACACGATTCTGGCAATAGGAAAGCAGAAATCTGTCGCTGTGGATCAAGTTCAAGTAACTAAATACCGAAGATCAAGGATCACAAACCAAGACACCACCGATCATCTTGAAGTGATCTTTACACACAGCAAATACCAAAGACCTACCTAAAAAGCAAAAATAGTATTAGGACATGACTGATTTAAATAAACAAAAACATTAATTTATAGCACAATGCCTTGATTCAAGTGATTTATTAAAATGCTAAATACATGAGGCCTATATCAAAAGACATATCGTACAAGAAGTTACAGTTACATTTGAAAAGAAGTATTCTGACTTGCGGTACATAGTCCAAGTTCAATGGTAACCAACCGTTAACTTGAATTGGTTCATATAAAAATAAAAAATCTACAACGAAAGAAAAATCTGTCTGACACAAAAGAAAGACAAAAACCGCCTTAACAACGTAAGTCATAAAAGGTAAACCTCTACACAACGTTGCCATTTTTTCATTTACAATGTACAAGGAGCAGTACCATCATTATCTAATAATTAATTTGACGGTTTCAGCTATGAGAAATAAGATGGACATGCCAGCATGAAATCAAAGGTTAGGAATGTGATCGAATGTGTCAACAGTGTAAGTGTCTCTTATTGTGCATAAACAAGGAAGTGATATGCAGTAAATACATATGAGACAAAGTCTCTACAAATACATGGTAAAACAAAGGCTTTCATTGTTGTTCTTCGTTTATGCATGCACACCCATGATATGACAAATGATATTTCAAAAGTTAAACCTTAGCCAGGCAAGTTTAGATGGAACGACTTAATGCTAGATCTAGTCACATATACAAACGTCAATAAACATATGCATATTGTGTCATTTGAGATACATATACGCCAATTGCAGATGCTGAAGATGTTACTACTAAGGGATAGGAAATTAACGGTGGTATAGTTAACATCATCAACTTTGTTTTAAATTATAGTTTCTAAATGGTCCATTTGCCTAGACTTACCGTGTTTTGGTAGGGATTTTGTCATTGTTCATATAAAGTTTCTGTAGTGACTTGCCCCACTTAAAGGGATGCACAGATGAGATATGGATTATTGAGTGAAAAAATAAGAAAGCAATCTCACATTGTGGACGAGTTCTACATGGTACATCGCTTTCAAGGTATATATTTATATGCCAAATACCAAAAGCCCTCCCCATAAGACGACTAGAAAAGTTCCACGCTCTAGGTAATAATTGTTGACAGATAGGAACGAGTTAAAACCTTTCTGTGTAGGTGTCCATGTTTGATGTCAGTCAGAACGAAACTAATGATCATTAAGATAACATTCATTTTATGTTGGACCGAAGAGCAGCATATTGACCTGGAGCAACGCTTTCATTGTTGTTCTTCATCTATGCATGCACACCCATGATATGACAAATGATATTCAAAACGTTTAATCGTAGCCAGGAACAGTTTAGATGGGACGACTTAATGCTAGATCTTATCACATATAAAAACATCAATAAACATATGCATATTGTATCACTTTAGATACATATACGCCGATTGATGATGCTGAAGATCGGTAGTATACTTGAAATCATCAACTTTGTTTTAAATTATAGTTTCTAAGTCGTCAATTTGCCTAACCTTACCGTGTTTTTGTAGGGATTTTGTCATTGTTTGTATAAAGTATCTGTAGTGACAAATTCCACTTGAAGGGATGTGCAGGATGAAATCTGGATTATTGAGTAAAAAAAATAAGAAAGCAATCTCACATCGTGGACAAAGCTCTACATGGTACAAGCTATATATCCACATGCCAAATACCAAAAGCCATCCCCATAGTACATAACAGTTTGCTATATGGCTTTTGACATAGACTGTACAGTGCGTAGGTTAAGTTTTTGTGATTAGGTCTGATTCTCAATAACTACCAGTGGTAATTCAGAAATACTTAGAACATAGTTTTGTCTTGCTTAATACATGACAGTATATCAATAAGTGCTTGAAATTGACCTTATTTTTACGGTCCAGTGCGCAGTTTTTGTGGTTACGTGATCAGTAACTACAAGTGGTAAGTCAAATTCTGTAATTAGATCTGATTTTCTATAATAACAAGTGGTATGTCAGTAATATATGGTATAAACTTGGTCTTGGTTAGTACGGGACAATCAGTCTATAAGACTTTTACTTTGATCTCCGTTTCACTGTCATAGTTTTAGATACTCATGTTTTTGTTTGTGTGATTAGTCTGCTTCTAAATAACTACAAGTGGTAAGTCAAAGATATTTATGTCATATGGCTTTTGACCTTGACTTCATTTCCACGTACCAGTGCCCAGGTTAGGTCTAATCAAGTGGTAATTGTATGTTGTACAATGATAAGTGATAAATAGCTTGATTTTAGTGAGGGGTCTCATCACGAATCACGAAAAAATTATTCAGACCAATCACAGTTCACGGGAAATTCATTTTGTCAATCACGGATCAAACAATGTTTAATAACGATTCACGACAAATTAATGAAATGGAAAACGAATCACGGGGAATTGAAATACCCGATCACGGAGAACGAAATAAACCCATCGGCCCCCTCTTTAGTAACTACATGCAAGTCTGCCATTTTTATCAATTTCATGATCTATAGTTACTATGTTAATTTTCTCTGATTTGATGGGTTTGCATGAACAGTGGGTGGTGTTTAGTATAGAAGTTGATCGTTAGTACCACTTGACTGTATAGCATATGTTATTTAACCTTGACTTCAACTTCATGGTTTATTGACGGCATAAGTTTTTTTTTCTAATGAAATATGTTTTAGAACATTATGTGCCAAGGTAATCATACATAGAAGCAGGTTTCTCTGGGGTGGAATATTGCTGTCTGCCATATTGCCTTTAACCTTGAAGTCAATTTTCATGGTCTAAGTTTATATGATTAGACCTAGTGAGCATGTTTAGCTTCTCATTAGATATCTGTGGTAGGTCAATGGGTTGGTCTTGGACAGTACATGACAGCTTGCCTTATGGCTTTTGTCTTTTATCTCAATTTCACGGTCAAGTGAGCATTTTTTAAATCTTCTGAAAGGGTCAGTTTGATTCTTCATATCAATAAAACGTTCAAGCAGGGACGGGTGAGACATCTATTCAGGTCCATTTTTCTTAGACTGACAGTTCGGTTCTCACTATTTTCTTTTTTCTCAGAACTGAATTTAAACCAGTCATTTATGCATGAAATATAGGTGAAGATGGGTCATAGTGACTAAATTGCGAATATTTTGACAAAATATCACCACTCCACCTGCCCTAATACCTCAGATAAGAACTTCACAACTTAATTCATGCATGAAATATAGGTTAATATGATATATTTTTAAACCAGCGTCAAGTGCTATCGAAGGTAGATTCATGGACAAAAGATATAGCATGTGCTTCGACTTTTATCTTTAACAATAGAACGGGCAAAAGACTATATCTTTTCCCGTACTCCATTAGCTAGGGGATATGACATCAAATTCATTTTCATTATTTAAAGGTTGACTAAATTGTCTTACTACAAGGTGCCCAAGTGACTGTGGTCATTGCCCATGTTTGCTCCAAGATCATAAATGGGCAAACTTTGTTGAACGAATTCTATAAAACATTATTGCAAAACATTTTCCAGTTTCCCTTCGTAGTTTTACAGATGATCAAAATATGTTTTTCCCAAAGGGTCCAATGTAAAACAAAACTATGTTATCCTTTTAGGTTTTGCTGAATTGGTAATAATGTGCAATTTTGTATAGGAACTTCAATAGAAATTTCAAGTATATTTAGCTAAAATTAAATCTAGAAGTTTTAGAAATGATTAAATTACAGTATTCCCTATTGGGTCTAGCGCTAAATTGTGTTGTAAGCTTTCGGTTATGATTTTTGTCAGACCTTCTGTCCTTTATAAAGGACCTTGCTAGATTATTCATGCAGATTTTAATTGTATTAGTTTCAGTAGTTTTCGGCGGAGACGAGTCTTATGTTAAACCATGTTCCCCACTGGTTTGACGCTTTGTCTTTGTTAGTACATTACCGTATAGTCTGCCATATGGCTTTTGACCTTGACCTCAATTTAAGGTCCAGTGTCCAGATTAAGTTTTTATGATAAGGTCTGATTCTCTATAACTGGGACCTCTATGTGGTAGTGAAATGATATGTGATAAATAGCTTGGTTTTGCTAAGTACATGCCAGTCTGTATTTTTATATGACTTTTGACCTTGACCTCAATTTCACGGCATATGCTATTTTACCTTGACTTCAACTTAATGGTCTATAGTGACCATATTAGATTTTCTGATGACATATGTCTTTCCAGAATAGTATTTGCCAAGGCAATGATATATAGTTTGTAGGTTTCTCTACAGTAGAATATTGCTGTCTGCAATGGCTGTCTGCCATATTGCCTTTGATCTTGACGTAAATTTCATTGTCTAACGACTATGTTAAGTTTATGTGATCATACCTAGTGAGCATGTTTGGCCTCTCATAAGATATTTGTGGTTGGTCAATGGTTTGGTCTTGAGTAGTATATATCAGATTTCATGACTTTTGTCAATGTCCTCAGTTTCAAGGTCAAGTGAGCATGTTTAGTCTTTCTGATAAGGTCAGTTTGATTTTTCATATCAATTAAGGGGTAAAGCAGGGTTGGGCGAGAAATTTATTATAGGTCCATTTTTGTTGGACTGACGTTTGGCTCTCACTTTCATTTCAGATTTGAATTTAAACACAATCTTTAACCAGTCATTCATGCATGAAATATAGGTCAAGGTGGGTCGTAGTGACTAAAATCACAACTTTTGAAAAAAAATATCACCACTCCATCTAACATAAACCTCATATCAGGACTTCACAACTTTAACCTGATTCACTCGTGAATGAAATATAGGTTAATGTGACATATTTTCAAACCAGCGTCAAGTACCATCAAAGCTGGATCAATGGACAAAAGCTATGGCACGTGCTTCGACTTTTAACCTTTACGAACGAACAGACAAAGCGCTTTATCTTTCCAACACTCTGTAGGCTAAGGGATATGACATCAAATTCTATTTCGTAATTTCAGGGTTAGACGAGATTCCCTAGTACCTGTGGCCATTGCCCATGTTTGTTCCAAGGTCATAAATGGACAAACTTTGTAAATCAGTACTGCAAAACATGGTTCTATGTCATTTAGTGGTTTTACAGATGATCGAAACGTGTTTTCCCAAAGGGTCCAATGTAAAGCTATGTCACCCTTTTATGCTTTCATTGCATTGGTAATGATGTTCAATTTTGTATAAGAACTTCGATAGATCTTTCAAGTATATTTAGTTTAAACAAGAGATGTCGCCAAATGGCGACAAATTATACCCCGCTCATTAACTGAACCCTGAAACAGTATGTTAAGTGCAAATTTAAGTGTTTGTGGACGCAATACAAGTGTGGACAAAGAACAAGTATGGACACAATTCAAGTATCACACATTGATATAATGCTCAAGAAAATATAACACTGCAGAAAAATCTTCAACCCCCCCCCC
>MJUU01039592.1:0-42137 GCA_002080025.1 Modiolus philippinarum
ACAAAATGAGGACCGTTGTAACCATGTGCCTTAAGAAGCCAATTCTAGCGGCTATGTTTGATGAGTTGGAAGCATAAAAATCATAAACTTTGAAGAGGAATATATATATACCCATGGCCTTTTATAATCCAATAAGACTGACTTGTTTTAGGCGAATTTGAGGAGATCTTTGAACATGATGTATTTCTTATAGCTGTATTCCTTGCTGGCGGCAACCTTGGACGAGGAACTAACATGAAAACTACTAAGTTTAAAGGGCCTAACAAAAGATTATTTCAAAAAAATATTTCACACAGTTCCGTCTCCTACGATCATTGAAAAAGAATTTAATAGATATCAGTCCCGTGAGAGGGTAGAAGGTTCGGTCCAAACTCTGATTCACGGTTCATTTCTTTATTTATACTAAGAAAAACATTTCTTTTTACTGTCTGCCACTTTTTGGTAGCAGTGGCCGTTTAGTTGCTGCCGGACACTACCATAAAGAAAGCGTCACACAACCGGCTATACCACTATTTCCTTTGAAATACCTATACAAAGTCAAGTCCATTGCGTTTCACAATTTTTTCTGGTTGTTTTGCAACTGCGTTGTATGTTTGCCTTTTGGGCTTGGCTTTTGAAAGAAAAGGGAGGATATTTATCATATAAATTGATTTAAGTTTTTTGTCATTCAGTGCAGCTAATATCAAACATTTAGAGGATTTAGAATTTAAAATATGCTCACATGTATGGAAGAGATATATCATAAAGAGTCTACAATAAACGCTTAGTTGGTCTAAACAGAAAAAAATCAAATGATAGAGCTGTATTTCATTTCAACGTAGTCTTTCAATTGCTGCTATTCAACACATGCAGGTTTTGCATTTTAACAATGTGTTACCCGCTTAGGGTAATATTAAACATTGCAATACCAATAATTAGACAGAGAACAAAAAAAAAACATTAAAAACCTAGGGTAATTTCAATACCTACTGAAGACATAACGTAAACATGTAAGTAAGTATTCTTAATGTGTTCATTTTCTGATTTAAAAAACTCCATGTGTTGAAATGAACTTTTTATTTAAAATGTATAAATATAGTTGACTGCACTAATGAGTCGCTACCTTCATTTATTCGATTACAATAGACGGTATTAATGATTCTCAGTCCATTGATAATGGATATCACACGCGTTTAAAAAGTAAACAAACGTGATATTTTGCCTTTTTAGACTACCGTAACTTCAAATATGATATTATAAAATAAGAATTTACCTCTAAAGTGATTTAATTCTTGTTTTCAAAATATAAATAAGCGGGATGCAATGATTGACAGTGATATAAGATCGCTGGTTGACCGTAGTAATTTCTGGCTCGATTCGCACCTGGCCGATAGTGGTATAATACAAAGTCGAATAAAATGTACGGCTAAGTTGTTTTTAACTTTGTAATTCTTATTTCTTTTTCAGCGAGTATTAACACATATTTATACCAGTCAAATCATAATTTAGAAATAAAAAAAATAGGATGCATATTTCGGTCTGTTTCTCTGATGATGATGGACGGCTTAAAACTTGAATTTATGACAAACATGATGATTCCAAATTTCCGCTCATCAATTTCCCATTTCTTGTAGTAATTACCAATCCCCTTACCCCTGCATATGAATTATACGTTTATCACTTTTGAGACACAACAATTCCTATTTTTAGCGGTGTGACATTTTCTTGTCTTGCTCCCAGGAGTACAAGACAGCTCACACGCGACCTTTCCCACTAAAACCTTGACTTCGCTTTGGCAACATTTTAAACAATATTCAGAATTCTTTGTTTAATAAATTCTCATTTGTGGCAATAGTGTATTCAGTCTATGTAATATAAAATTGTTGTATCATTTTGTCGGGGTCTTCGTAGGTAAAGTGTAAACGAATTTTAAAGAAAATGGCTCGGGTATACAAAAAGTAACTCCTTGTATAAACAGGCGAATAAGGAATACGTTTCTATGTGGATTTTGGTACATTTCAGAGAGAATACAGTGAGAAATAAACAAACACCAGTGAAAGTGCTAGACAAGAGATTCTCAGACAACCTCGTGTAAGATTTCAATCATCTCGGACTCGGCAAGCTTCGTCGGAGACTAGAAATCTTACCCTTTGGATCTGAGATTACCTTGCCTGGCACTTCCACTGGTGTTAGATTCTTTAAATTTCAGCTGATACGATATGCTAAAATATCATCCCAGCAGAAGGACTTCACAAACAGATGTATATTGGTAACCAAAATGCCCCGGGGATGCACTGTTCTTGTGATCTCTCCATTGTTTTGTCTATCATGCTTTAAGTAAAGGTCAATAAAATATGGTCTATGCCGTGTTACGCTTAATATATAGTCGGTACGAACCCTTTCGCATTTGTCTTTGGAGGATTCCAATATTTTGTGTAAAGATATCGTTCTAAATATATTATACGTACCATCTTCCTGGTCCAAAAATAATAGCTGAGTGTCAATGATACGTTTTCTACATTGTGGACAACACCAATCTTCGCTTTGTTTCTTGCGTTGTTTCCAATCATTAATACAACCATTGCAAAAAACGTGGCCACATGGAATACAACATGCTGGTTTCTGTACATCTTCTACACATATCGAACAACTAGGCATGTTTATAAATTAGAAGTCCATAATTATGTTGTATTGCCGAAAACAAAGTTAAATCACCCAAAGAAAAGACATTGAATATTACGCAGTCTTATGAATGCATTTTATTATTAGATTATAAAAACTAAAACGGTATCAGATAACAGATTATTTACCTGTATTTTTATGTGAAGCATACACGTGGACTGGTATGTGATAAAGTCATTCACTACTACACGTATTTTCACCAATAATAGGCAAAGGGCATACTCTAGCATATGTACGGAGACAGTATGGCCCACATGTCTTTATCTATATTTGTCTCCTCAATCTAACAATGCCAGCTATAATATCTCACATTAACAGAATGTTTAAGAAACTTTATTTTGTGATTGTCTTATTTTAATCTTTTTGTAAAGCAATGGTTGACAGCAGTTGTAAGGAAACTTTGTCAGCCAAGTTTGTGTTTGTTGACGACCCCTCATCCATAGTTAAAAGATAACATGGATGTAGCGTTGCTCGACATTTAGCAATGGATTCGGCACAAACAGGTGCTTAAGGCCGTCTTGAACTTTCTTTGATGTATGAGCATGGCTCTTTATTGAATGCCTCATATATGAAGAACAACATTAAAAAAAACGACAGTAGAATACCGAAGGAACAAAGCACAAGATTACATAAAACAAAGTCCAGAGACAAGGCAAAAACAAGAACACCAGAAGACGGAAGACCAAAGTCACTACATGCCCACAAAACACACAAACACTACCAATACGACACAAGAAGCACTAAGAGCGTGAACTCTCAAAAAACATTAAAAGCCTTGTTCCCTTGCTTGATTCTACAAAGTGTTTGTAGAGACTTTTTTTATGTGCGTTTACTCTGTATCTTTTTTATTGTTTAGAGCCAAAAAATAATTCGTCATATTTTTTTCTTTCATTATAAAAGATCTAGACGAACACTGTAAATCCAGCACTTTTGTCGGTGGATTATCTTCTTCTAATGAACCGTCTAACAGATCTGTTTTTTTTATTTGTTCAATAACTTGGTACACAATTTGTGTTCACCTTTGGGTGTTCGTACATCGCTGTTTTCTCTCCGTGTTCTCTTTTTGAAAAAAACCTACAAGATTTGGACTCGAGAAAGGAGACGTAGATTTTTTTTTCACCCCAGAGTACAGGCTAAGCAGTATCATTGCTGAAGCAGCGCCTTTCCTTCTTTTCAAACCTGAACTTGAAGGACAGAACAACTTCACAATGAAAAAAAGAAATTTATTCACATTCCTTTTCCATTAACATGGGCAATACTTTGAATAGCAAAGAGGTCTCGTCTTAAATCCCTTTTTATTTCAAGGATCAATCCAAACAATAAGTATCCTACCGCTATACAATGACGATAATATGGTGAATTTTACTGCAAAAAAATATACTGCAGGATCTAGATATGGAGAATTTTCTGAAATTCCATCTTACATGCATATTAATTGGAATGTAAATTTCAAGGTCGCTTTGAACGCTGTTGAAGATTACACCAGAGCATGGCTTAAGAAAGAGACAGACAAAGAACCAGAACTTGAGTCTTTGTCAGTTTGCGTAAGATCCACTAGATCTCTATAGTGCGGAGTCAGATAGAGCTTCTAATAACATCGTTGGCATTGACCTCAAAACACGAGGTAGTGCTACATACAAAAGAGTTTCATTTTACATAGATGAAATCCTTTCCAATCATAGGTCATGTATGTACTCTTTGAATATTCAAACTAAAAACTAGGATTGTTTTAGCCAATTTAAACTCATGTCCACCCTTCATATGTTTCTACGAGATTCATGGTATTGTCAGAAATATAAGTTAATACATAGGATTAAAGAATCAGGATCTTAACCCCTTTCCAAGATTTATTTTCACTAAGAAAATGGTGAAGGTGGGGGACCCCGCAGATTCACATTGTGGTTCAACATATTCATCTCATTATAAGAAATAAAAATTCGGTTTAGAGTTGGGATCTCAAATGTTTTCAAGATGTGCTGTAGTTCTTCAAATAGTGGGGGTTTGGTGTGGGCAGCAACTCCCCTTTCAGCCTTCTTATATGAATCATCCAATTCATCTTATCATAAGCAATAAGAATGTACGTGGTTTCGGGGTTGTCATCTCAACTTTTTTCAAAATTATTTATAAGTATTAAAACGGTGGGATGGGGATTACCTTTCTAATCTTCTGATTATTATCAATTTATAACTCTCCTTATAAGCAATTAACTTATATGCTGTATTGGGTGGGAAATTCAACTGTTTTCGAGATATACAGTAATTCTTTAGATGGGTGTAATGACAGACTTCTGGTATATATCGAGTTATTCATCTTATCATAAGTAATTAAATGTATATTGTTTTGGGTTGGGGATCTCAACTGTATTCAAAATATTTTATAATTATAAGTATGGTGGGATTAAGGATAACCCCTCTGGGCTTCTGATATGTGTCGATCTATAACTCTTCTAATAAACAATAAAATGATATATGGTTTTGGGTGGGTCCACAACTGTTTTCATTCCTCAAATGAATGAGGGGTGTAAACCCCTTTCGGGCTTCAGTTATGTATCAACCAATTCACCTTATCATAAGCAACACAGTTATGATTTAAGGGTTCGTATCTTAACTGTTTTGAAGACATACTATAATTCTTGAAATGAGTGGGAACATCCCTTTTGGGCTTTTGAAATGAGTGGGATCATCCCTTTTGGGCCTTTGGAATGCATCAACCTATTCATCTTATCGCAAGCAATAGGATTATATAAAGTAAATGGGTGAGGATCTCCTCGAAAAATTTCAAGATAATTAATAATTCTTAAAATTGTTGGTTTTAAAGACCATCGCTTTGTGTTGCAAGTATGCATCATCAAATTAATCTAATCAGGATTAATAGTGATATATATGTCGGAAGGGTGCTGGTGGTAAAACAAATTAAAGGAATACAAGTATTAGCGCATTATTATACGCCCACTCCAAATGAGGAGGCGGTATACTGTTTTATCTGTGTCTGTCATCATTCCGTCCGTCACAACTTTCGTAAAGTTTTTCTCTGCAATGGTAAATGATACAAACTTGAAATTTTGTCAGAAGCTTTGTGTAGTTATGCAATAGTGTGGGATGCATTTTCAGATCTGTTGGGATGATACTTCCTGTTTACCGACTTAGTCAATTTTTCATTATTCTGTGTGTCCGTAACAACTTTCGTAATTTCGTAATTTCTTAATTTTACATTATACATCTCAATAATAACATTTATATTGATTGACAAAGTTCCAGTTATTACATTTATATAGTGTACCTTTATTTACCATCCTATTATCGATTAGGTTCAAGATCAGCGTGTTTACAATTCGGTCACGCATAAAATGTACTTAGTGGTTTTATCTGCCATTTGTGTTGGACACGTCTACTCTTTACTTTCTTTATCCCCTGTATACCACTGATGAAGGTCTTAGTGACCGAAACGTTTGGCCCCTTCTTCTTACTTTTTAAGCTTTTTATGGTGTTTTATCATTATTATTTCTGTTTTCGACATATTTTTACCTTTTAATCGTTGCTCACCACACCTACATATTTTATTTTTTGTACTACTTGTGGTCATTGCAAAACACTTTGTTTTATTAACTTTCGTCAAGTTTTTCTCTGCAATGGTAAATGGTACAAACTTGAAATTTTGTCAGAGGCTTTGTGTAGTCATGCAATAGTGTGGGATGCATTTTCAGACCTGTCGGGATGATACTTCCTGTTTACCGACTTAGTCAATTTTTCATTATTCTGTGTGTCCGTCACAACAACTTTCGTAATTTCGTAATTTTACATATACATCTCAATAATAACATTTATATTGATTGACAAATTTCCAGTTATTACATTTATATATTGTACCTTTATTTACCATCCTATTATCGATTAGGTTCAAGATCAGCGTGTTTACAATTCGGTCACGCGTAAAATGTACTGAGTGGTTTTATCTGCCAATTGTGTTGGACACGTCTACTCTTTACTTTCTTTGTCCCCGTATACCACTGATGAAGGTCTTAGTGACCGAAACGTTTGGCCCCTTCTTCTTACTTTTTAAGCTTTTTATGGTGTTTTATCATTATTATTTCTGTTTTCGACATATTTTTACCTTTTAATCGTTGCTCACCACACCTACATATTTTATTTTTTGTACTACTTGTGGCCATTACAAAACACTTTGTTTTACTAACTTTCATAAAGCTTTTCTCTGCATTGGTAAATGATACAAACTTGAAATTTTGTCAGAAGCTTTGTGTAGGCATGTCATAGTGTAGGATTTATTTTCAGCCCTGTCGGGATACCTCTTCCTGTTTACCGACTTAGTCAATTTTTTCATTATTGTGTGTGTCCGTCACAACAACTTTCGTAAAGCTTTTCTCTGCCATTTTTTTCATTATTGTGTGTGTCCGTCACAACAACTTTCGTAAAGCTTTTCTCTGCAATTGTAAATGATATAAACTTGAAATTTTGTCAAAAGCTTTGTATAGTCATGCCATATTGAGGATTGCATTTTCAGACCTTTCTGGATGCTACTTCCTGTTTACTGACTTAGTTTAATTTTCATCATTCCGCCCGTCCCTCACAACTTTGGTAAAGCATTTTCTGCAATGGTAAATGATACAAACTTGAAATTTTGTCAGAAGCTTTCTGAAGTCATACCATATTGTTGGACACATTTCAAGACTTGTAGGGTACTACATTTTGTTTACCAACTTTATCAGGTTATTAGAGACTGGAAGATGAGAGCGGGGATATTACTAGTGAGCATTGGCTCACAGATCCCTTGTTATATTAAGTCAAACAAACAAAAAATAACAATTATTGGACCTTTGCAATAAAGGTGAAGGTCTAAATTACCTAATTCTTTTATGCGACACTCACCCATAACCCAATGCATACACATACCTAATATATTGCAATGGTCAACCAAGTGCCAAAACTTTCACTTAATCAAAGCAGGATTAACAACCCACGCTTTACAATTGTATACAATGTCTCTTTTTAACGGCCGCAGTTGAGTTCTAGAATGTAATATTTTTGTCTAAATTTTGACTTCTGTTCAGTAAAACTTTTGCTACTTAGTTGACCTAAGCAATAAACACAACCGGCCTCAAGACAAATACTTTTGCCAAAGACAAGGTTGTATTGGAAGAAGAAGAAAAAGCAAATGAAAAAAGAAGAAGCAGAATTAGGGGTATAATTCAATATGTCTCCCATCTGTGAAAGTAGAGACATAATGAAAATCAAGAACTACAATTCCTATACTTCAACAAGGGGATGTTACCCAAAACTTGAAGTCATCCCTCCAGAAGTTTTACGGTCGACATCACCATCTTGTGGACCGCTATGGGATATCTGTTTCCCAGATGACAACAGATCTTTCCCTCTAAAGCTTAATTGTTGTTTCCTCTATCGGATTTGACTTTACTACCGAATTTGACATGTTCAACACGGCGGGTGTCTTATAAGAAGCAGGAGATGCTAACTCTACCGGTGCACCTGATCTCACCCATGGTACTTTTATTGGGTCCGTGTTGTTTATCTTTGTGTGTGTGTGTCTTCATTTTTCTTTTCTGTGCCGTACCCATGTTGTGTCTCAGTTTTTTTTTTCTTTTTTTTGTTTCTGATTTTGCCATTGTCCTTGGATTGTTCGTTTTGGATTGGCGATTCGATTCTCACTTACTTTACTTGTGTACAAAATTACACAAAAAGTCCATACAAGGAAAGACTACATCGTTGGATCTTCTTCTTGCTCAACTACTGAAATGTCAATTTGTTTCTGCAGTCAAAGAGAAGCACCAATGAACAAATAAAGGGATAATGAGTAAATGTATATGGGACAAAATCCCTATAAATACATGGTAAGATTAAACTAATGGAACAACGCTTTCATTTTTGTTTTTTTTTAATCTTGAAGTCACCGTGAGGCCTTCAACAAAGAGCACACTCCAACCTCAATGTAAGTTCAAGACGGCCCCTAGCACCGGTTTGGGGTGAATTCACTTGCTAAATGTTGAACAACGCGACATCTATGTATCCCCATTGTCATGGATGAGGGGTTGTCAACAAGCATAACATATCGGGCAAGGTTCTCTTACAAACACTGTCATCCGTTTCCCGATAAAGGGACCAATAGACAATTCAACATATGAACAATCGCTCATCGAGTTGATTGTAAGAAAACTTGGCAAGAAAAAACGGGAGAGGTGGACAATGTATAAACAGATGGCCAGAAAAAAACAGTTTTAATTTCATTTTAGTTTTAACAAAACAAGAAAGCCAAATGTTAAATTATGAAAGTGCATTCATAACTGCATTCACACCATAACTGACAAAATAAAGGGAGTATACACCTCAATCACGGGGAACTTTTTACGGTCTCCACACTGCACGAGAGCCAAACTCCACCGTAAATGAACAAATGAAGGGAAATGGAGTAAATGTATATGGGACATAATCCCTATAAATACATGGTAAGATTAAGCAAATGGATTAACGCTCTAATTGTTGTTCTTCATCTAGAAGTCACCATGAGTCCTTCAACAAAGAGTACACTCCTACTTCATAGTGCGTTCAAGACTGCCTCTAGTACTGGTTTGAGCGGAATTCACTTGCCAAATGCTGAACAACGCAACATCTCCATGTCTCCCCTTTGTCATAAATTCATATTTGTCAATTAGCATAATATATCGGGCAAAGTACTCTACAAATTCTAACAAAGACGGGCATCAAGCAGACTGTAAAACTATTCATGCCCGAAGTGATTTATATAACTTGTGCATACTTAAAAATCAGAAAACGCACCAAAGGTGCGAAAGCCAAGTTGCGAATATTTGTTATTTGCATAAGTACATCATCGGATATGCAAATAGTTGCATATAAGCATATGAATTATTTTATTTCAATCAGAGACGTGTAATAATGGAACTTTTGAGGATGTTTGACTTTGTCCTGACCTCAATAACAATTTGGCAGGGGTTATAATCTAGGTGATACATATTGCTGATAGCTGCATGAAGTCAAAACATTCCAAGTCCCTTTCCAAAAAAACTTTGGGCAGGGGTTCCCCTTAAAATCTAGTTTTTTTCTATTATCGCTGAAATTGTAAATGTATGTATCAGAATACCTTTTTTCTAAAAATTTCCGTTTTCTAGATTGGTATACATGGCAACCAAAAGCTTCACTATCCACTGCAACTCATTTCAGACCACCCCTCAAAAACATTTGGGCAGGGGTTCCCCTTATAATCTAGGTTACATACATATTGCTGAAATCAAAACATTAAAAGCCCCCTTTCAAAAACAAATTAGTAGGGGTTTCCCTTATTATCTAGTAAATACATATTTCTGAAATTGTGAAGAAACATATGAAGTAGAATTTTTCTTTCAAAGATTCAGTGTTCTGGTTTAGTTTCCATGGTAACTGAAAACTCCACTATCCAATACAACCCATTTTAGACCACCCTTTAAAAAAATTTGGACAGGGGTTCCCCTTATAATCCAGGTAATACATAACATTCCTCCTTTCAAAGTAAAGATTTGGCAGGGGTATCCCTTATAATCTAGTTCATACATAATTCTAAAATTGCGAAGAAAAATATGTAGCACAATACTGTTTTTCTAGGATTCAGTGTTCTGGTTTGGTTTCCATGGCAACTGAAAGCTCCACTATCCATAAAACCAATTTCAGACCACCATTCAAAAAAAATTTGGGCAGGGGTTCCCCTTATAATCCAGGTAATATGTTTTGCTAAAATCAAAACATTCCGAGTTCCCCTTTCATTAAAAAAATGGCAGGGGTTCCCCTTATAATTTAATATATATTGTGACGGGAACTATGTAGTAGAACACTTTTTTTTTTAAAGCTTCGGTGTTCTGGTTTGGTTTCCATGGCAACTGAAAGCTCCACTATCCTTACAACCCATTTCAGACCACCATTCAAAACAAGTTGCTTTCTTTAAAAAAAAGAAAAGCAATACGTGAACCGTAGAATGTATTAACTTATTGAAAAAAACTTCTTGTTTTTCGAATTTGAAGAAATGAAACTTTGTTGAGACATTGAGAATATTGGTGTTACCAAGGACGGATGAAACCACGTGGATGAAACAAATAAAAGAAATCATCTTAGATATGACTTATTTTGACTTATCACCATGTTACATTGTGTGGCAGTCTTTATGTCACGCTCAATATAGGTCATAATAGGTCAGATAGATCAAATTTTCATGTATAGTTATGCACAGTTTTTTATACAGATTGTCTTTGTGGTAGTCTCCACACTGATAATAATAATTGCTTCATAGAGACTTTCAATTGTTTAACATGGTACCGTTTGAGAGTTAGAGAAATTAACTCGTACTACTGACTTGCTTATTATTTATGACTGAGGAGTTCGAAAATGCCATTAATCAATATGCAAATTGATCAAATTTTCAAAACCATGTCAACAACTAGCAGTGTGACGGGTACCACGTGTGGAGTAGATCATGCTTACCTTTTTGGATCACCTGATGAAATCTCTGTTTGTTATGAGTTAGATTGTTAGTGCCTTATTTTTATGGCGTTTGTAGTGGTTTTGACTTGTCTGATGCCTCATCATTGATTTTTTTGTCTCATTGTTTATCAACCTTAAGTTGCCATTTCTTTTGGATTTTAGGATTCTATGTCAATTGCTTCGGTATTCATTTGGAAATTTATCCACTGTTAAATTTGGTTTGCTTTATATATTGTTATCTTGTCTCGTGTACATTTACCCCATATATTTTTACTTTGTTAATGTATACTGAAGTGCGTCTCTCTTGCAGTGCGGAGGTGGTGATTGCCCTACTACAAGAGTATAATCTCTATTTTTTTACAGATATATATTTATGTATCAATCTGTATTAGTTTTAACATATTAATTAAATTTCATTCATATATTAGGTAAACAACTTTTTTATATGAAATCTGAATTCCATTCATTTTTATAAATATTTCAACATTTTACACGTCTTCAAACAATGTTTCATACAATGTTTATATTAAAAAAACAGTAAAACTTGGATTGATTACCAAAGGTAAATTCCCCCCTGTCCAAGGTCCAAACTCGCCTTTTTAAAACTTTTCACTCAGCGGTGAGTTATATTCCTTTATCATTTACGGGAACAGTATAAAAGATTGTGGAAATATTATCCATTTTACTGACAAATAAAGATGAGAATTGAATATTTCAGAAGTTATATAAAACGTACTTTGGTGCCTTTTAAAACTCTATTTTTATTTCATTTTGATTTTTATTTCTGTATGTCTCCATAATATTCTGACAATTTTTTTTTTAATAGAGCATAAAACATTTTAGTTAATATTTATATCAATTCTTTATTTCAAAATTTTCTAGCCGCTTTTTAACGATGCAAATCTCTTCTTTATATTTTTGATTAGGGCCCCGCCACTAAAAGTGGCAGACGCCCTATAGTAATCAGTCCGTCCGTCCGAAACAATCGTGTCCGGGCTATAACTTTTTTCCCTTTTGAGATAGGCTTTTGATATTTGGCATGTAGATAGATCACCTCAAGATGACGTGTCTCGTGCTTTGGTTAGTGACCCTTGACCTTGACCCCAGGGTCACATTCATGCTTTTTCAATGACAAAGTCGTGTCCGGGTTGTAACTTTTTTCTCTTTTGAGATAGGCTTTTGATATTTGGCATGTGGATAGATCACCTCAAGACGACATGTCGGGTACCTTGGTTGGTGACACTTGACCTTGACCTCTGACCTCAGGGTCAAAATCATGCTTTTTCAATGACAGTCATGTCGGGGCTATAACTTTTTTCTCTTTTGGGATAGGCTTTTGATATTTGGCATGTGGATAAATCACCTCAAGATGACGTGTCGCGTACCTTGTTTGGTGACCCTTGACCTTGACCTTTGACCTCAGGGTCACATTCATGCTTTTTCAATGACAAAGTCGTGTCCGGGCTATAACTTTTTTCTCTTTTGAGATAGGCTTTTGATATCTGGCATGTGGATAGATCACTTCAAGACGACGTGTAGGTTACCTTGGTTGGTGATACTTGACCTTTGACCTCAGGGTCACATTTATGCTTTTTCAATGACAAAGTCATGTCTGGGCTATATCTTTTTTCTCGTTTGAGATAGGCTTTTAATATTTGGCATGTGGATAGATCACCTCAAGGCGATGTATTGTGTACCAATGTTGGTGACCCTTGACTTTGACCTTCGACCTCTAGGTGACATTCTTTCAGCGGGGCCCACAGAGATGGATACCATCTCACTGATATCTAGTTTTATTTTAATATTTAAATATGTCTAATTTTCATATTAACTGTGTAATATTCTTATATATTAGCAATTCTATTTCCACAGCTGATCATTGTACCATCTTATTTAATTATAATACAAACAATGTATTAAAAAAGTTAAACAGTTTCATCTATTTCAGTTGCATATTTCTTCTAAGATATAAGCAATTTATTTTTAAGTTTCTTCTCCGGAGTTTTCACATGTCAATCTTTTCTGCTTTATGTAATATTAGTTATTATATAAACTTTGTATATGAATAATTATTGTTAACTTGGCTATAAACAAAATGATAAAATAGATCATTAATTACTGATGGGATGAGAGAATTTTACTCCAGTCGAACCATTAAATTTAGAGGTCAGTTTGTCAGAATTTATTACCAATGAGACTAGCTAGGGTACTTGATCTCAATTAGTGTAACATGTCCAGTTTGAGACAGTCCCTTATGGATAAAGTGTAAAATGCCACGTTTGAGACAATACCTTTAATTCAGAGCATTAACATCAATAGAGAATTTAGAGGTATTCCAATTACCGGAAGTATTCCGAATGGCCAATGCTTGCAGAACCGCTAATGCGATTCACGCAAAAAACTGAGCAGAGGTTCCGCTTATAATTCAGGTAATATGTATTGCTGAAATCAAAAAAATAAGATACACAAATGTATTTTTTCATCGAAGATTTTATTATTACTGGACATTGCAAAAGACTTTTAGTAATTTGAATACTTCTTCACATTAAATTAATTACCTTCCTTAGTTTTATCACCCCCTTTTTTAATTTTGACTTTTCACTATATCTTATTTTTAAGTTATTGACACCCAAAAAAGTGTGTTGGTGAACATAATTAGAATTATGAAATGAATGTACATGTTCTAGCAATGTAAAAACTACTTTTATATAAACAATTAAACTTTTTTTAGCTATTTTTGTTATCAAATAATACCAAACATGTGATTTTAGGCTTTATTGAAATGTTTAATTTTTGTTACATTTTTAGAAGTTGTGACCTTGACCTTTGTTACACAAACCTCAAAATCGATAGGGTTCCTCCTCTGATCATAACTCATGTCTATATTAAGTTTCATTTGGATGTGTAATGTGGTTCTAGAGATATTATGGGGAAACGGATAAGTCAAATTTTTGCTCTATTTTTGACCTTGACCTTTGTCGCAAAAAAAACCTCAAAATCAATAGGGTTCTTCCTCTAATCATAACTCATGTTCGTTTCATTTTCATATGATATGTGGTTCTCAAGATATCATGAGGAAACCCAAAGTTAACGCCCGGACGGCCGGACGCCCAGACACCATTCATCAAATTATAAGCCGAGTTCGACTTCGTCGCAACTCGGCTAAAAATTCGAAGGATCTATTTGAAAATCTTAAATCCCGTTCAGTTTTTCAATACCAGTAGATCTACATCTTTTTGGACTTGCATCTCGAATTTGACGAAAGTGGTCATTTTAGTTCTAAAGTTTACGACAATTTTAATTTCAAAATTATCAATTCTCCTAACATGGACAGTAATATTCCAGCTTCTACTGCTTACGGAGTGTATGTTTCATAATTAATTCGTTAGAACAAATTATACAGTCTTTCTCATTAGACATAGTTATCTCCGTGACCGCCTTATTAATCAAGGCTTCGAAAAATTCCGTTTCATAGATCATTGAAAAAGTTCATTTATAGATATCTGCCCCTTGTGGAAAAATTTAAAATTTCAGCCAAACTCTGATTCATGATTTTTTTTACTTAGTACTGGTGTGATCATTTCTTTTAACTATCTACGACTTTTCAATAGCAATTATTACATGACAGTAATGACAGTATCGTAATGGAAGGAGAGGTTTGGCATGCCATAAAACCTTTTTAACCCACCATTTCTTTCGAAATGCCTGTACCAAGTCGGGACCATTCCGGTCTACAGTTTATCGGTGAATTTTCACCTGCTTTGTCTTTTTGTAAAATTGACAGTAACTTCGGTATTTTGTTATTTGTCCCTTGGACTTCGGCTCTTAATAATTCTTTTCGGCAATTTTGTAATTACTCCAACGGGAATTCTTCAACATAAACCAAACCTTGAAATATTACGAAAAATGATTTGTTTCCGTAATTCACTCATCTGCTGTATTTTATAAAATAAAAAAAAGAATATCTGATATTTATATGAAAGCTAAATAATAAGCATGTTCTCAGAGTTCCCTACTATTCTTTGTAAATGTTGCTGAAAAATACCAAATTTGGCCTGATTTTCAAAGTCTGACAACAGGAAAAGATGATCGGTGACACATCGTTTTTATTTTATATTAGGAACATATTGTTTAGATCTACAAAATATCTGACAATAAGAAAATTCAGTATGATATTTTATTAGGCTCGGTCTACCTTAAATGACATTATTTGTTCAAATAAGGTAGATACATGATACAAATGCCATAATGTAGGTACCTAGGTGTACATAGGTGTGCAATATGTCTTATCAATTACCGACAACTGCATAAGAATAAGAAAATATATCTGACATATTTAATGCACTTGGTGTATTTATTAATGATTTCTACACTCTTATTTCTGCCACCTTGTTTGAGTTAAAACTTATGTACTAATGAAATTAAATAGAAAGGAGCTTTCTTGCCATTTTTTCTGTTGTTGCCTGTAAATGAAGTACAAGCTGCTCTCTTCTTGAAGATGAAACTGAACTGGTTTCATTTCCTGGATAATGAAAAATCTCCTATTCACAACTTATGTCTCCTCAGTGCAGATCATATCAAACATTTGGAAATCAATAAATTGACGTACGTATATGTAAAAGCTGATAGAGAACAAATTTACACGGAACTAAATAAAAAAAACCAAAATCAGCTTAAGACAGGGATATGCAAGAGGAAGATACTCCTAAGTATTTAACAAAATTTTCTTTAAATTAGATATTGCAATTTCCAGAAAAAATCGGTTTTCGGGCCTACACGGATGTACTAGATACTTGGTTGCTGAATACAATCGGTGACTAACAGTCCACTAGCAAAGGCATTTCCCAGTAGTAACGGATAACCAAATACCAAAGTGAATTGCGAATTTACTGGTTATGCAAAATCAACTTTAAATTTGAAGGAAAAGAGACAAATGCACAGTTTGAGAGGTTTTTATGAAAGTTCATCTATTTTTTTTTGCAAATATATTTATTTCAACAGGTTAAGAAAATTCCACTTTGAATAATCTTTAGCAACGTACCATAAGCTTCTTCCAATCTGCTAAGTTTGATATGTTGTGATATCATCAGACGGGATGGAATGGTTAGAAAAATATATAATTTATAGTATTTGTCCTTATATATATATATATATATATATATATATATATATGGAAAAAATTGTTGAAAATATATCCTCACAAGTCGCACAAATAGTAAAAAATTAAAATTTGAAAATGCACTAAATTATATTTACATTAAAAAATAGTTCAAATCACATAAAAAATACATTTTGTCTCTCCCAACCGGTTTCACTTATTGCTATAAGTGAAACCGGTTGGGAGAGACAAAATGTATTTTTTATGTGATTTGAACTATTTTTTAATGTAAATATAATTTAGTGCATTTTCAAATTTTAATTTTTTACTATATATATATATATATATATATATATATATCTGTAATCTAAGTTTGTTTTAAAGTGTAAGAATTTTTAAGGCATTATTTTACGATTTGCAAATAACAACTTCAGGAGTGACGCTTTCTACACTACTTTTCCAGATACAATATTCAAGGGACATGCAAGTATCGTTTTCTCATAATTAGGTTCCAATCAGTCTTATTTCGTCTATTTGAGATAAGATAAGATGTTGAAACATTTGCCCAATATGTTATTTTGTCTATTACTATAATCGTTGGGGTTGGGAGTGTTTGGCAGGTCCATATCTTTTATATTACAAAATCTAAAAACAATTTGATTTTTAATGTAAATGTAGTCAATAATATCGTACATAGAATATGTTTAACTAGCTCCACGCGGAGCATTCCAGAACTAATTACTAATATGTGAAGAGAGCATTTCCGAATTGCACTGAACTAAGTTTGGTTGAACAGATTACTATATTTAACCATGACAGTGGGTATCAAGAATTATCTCCTCTGTGACTATCAAACATCACTTTGGACAGTAAGCTAAGGCTGTTCACTTTCTTTGAGTAATTACGCTTTTTATAAGGATATGGAATCAATTAACAACAAAAGCCTTGTTTATCATCAGTTCATTGGAATCCCCATGGGTACTAATTTTGCACCTCTCATTGCAGATCTTTTTATGTTCTGTTACGAATGGGACTTCATGAAAAAAACTACAAAGTGGAACTGTTCCAAACAGTAATAAACTTATTTCTATTTTCAATGATAACAGCAGGTATATCGACGATATCTTTACTATTGACAATCCTCAGTTTTTAGATTATGTCGACTTCACTTACCAACAACAACACAAACAATGATTCTAAATACTGCCCTTTTCTGGATCTAAGTATCATCATTGACTCTGGTAAAATAAGAACTAAAATTTATGATAAAAAGGATGATTTTGATTTCACTATTACTAATTTCCCCTTTCTTGACGGCGAGGGTCCCCTAGCGCCATCCTACGGGTTGTATATATCTCAGCTTGTACGAATCGCTCGCATTTCTTCTACCCTTGACGATTTTAATGAGCGTAACCTTACTCTCACTTCCAAACTTTTGCAACAAGGTTACAGATTTCATAAATTAATAAATACTTTTAAAAAGTTTTACAGAAGGTACGAGCATTTGATATCCAAATATGACGTGACTCGTAAATAGCTAATTGCAAAGGGCATTTTGCATCCTCAATTTTATGGAAATGTTGTTAAAAAATGTTAGAAACTGATAAAAAAAAAACCAGAAAAACTCGGACGCAACTTACATTCTATACGTAATAGTGAAAATCGACGGGATATTCTAAACAAACCCGTAAAATTGGCTTTGGATTCCAGTGACCTGAGGACTTTACACATATATTGCCTCTCACTGATACTATCAATGTCTACTTAAGTACATGATTCTTTAACAAACCCTTCGGGGAGTTCTTGAGTTTGATTTTTCTTCCGTAGTGCCACAGTGTTTTACCAGAATACCAGAAGACTATGTTCCTTGAGCTATTCGGCAGTTCAGCGGCGAGCACTCTTTGGCCCATCTTTCTAAATTACGTTTTGTCATATGCTTTTCTTTTCCAAGACAGTGGTCAGAATTAGTAATCTACCTGTATTGGGTTTATCAGTATGTTTATTATACTGTACGGAAACGGGATCGATAAAGGGGAGGTTTTGGTACCCATACACCGGTTTCAATGTACCGCTGGCTTTTGCTAGCGCTGTTACCAAGTCCGAGTTCTTATCGTTATTTTTGTGTCCGTATTGTCTTCGTTATTGATTTCTGGTGCATCTCGATTGTGAATTGTGGCATGTGATTATAGTTTGTGGCCATTGTAGGTGTTTACCGTTATCCTGTTTATGCAATCGAGTAACTGGACGAGACAAAGCTCCTACAGATACATGGTAAAACCAAAACATAGAACAGCTCTATTGTTGTTCCTCGTCATGAACAAGGAAAGGATATAGAGTAAATGCACATGAGACAAAGTCTCTACAAATACATGGTAAAACGCTTTCACTGTTGTTTCTCATCTAGGAGTCACTATAAGGCCTTCAACAATGAGTTTTTCTCATACCTCATAGTAAGTTCAAGCATCGGTTTGAGCAGAATTCATTGCTAGATATCGAGCAATGCTACATCAATGTTATTCAACTCATGAATGTGGGATCGTCAACAAACATAAAATAAAATGGCAAAGTATTCTTTCAACTGCCATCATTCGCTGCCCGGCAAAAAAACCAACAGAAGACTACTACAAAATTACAACCAAAGGGCACTAATCGAGTCAATTGCAAGAACATTTGGCATTATAAGATAGTGAGATGTGGGCATTATAAACAGCTGGGCAGAATAACATTAACATTTTGATATTGCAAACATAGTGTATCCATATGAGAAATTCTGTCATGAACAAGTACACCATAACTGAAATGTATATAGAGAGAATACATCTCTCTCACTGGGATTCTTTTAACACTGCAGGAGAGACAAAGTTTAGTCTGAAATAAACAATGAAAGGCTATGGAGTAAATGCACATGAGACAAAGTCTCTAAAATGATAAAACCAAGAAATTGAACAATCCTTTTAAGCTTGTATGTAAATGGACATGAAAAGACTGCACAGTTTATTTAATTCTTACTTTTAGCTGTTAAAATTTTCTACTGAGCATTTTACATTAATGCTTTTATAACTCAACAAAACCAATAAAATAAAAAGTCCAACAGATAATATCCAAGGATGCCATATAAAAAGTAGGCATATTACCAAGAAAATAACCAAAATCCATAACACCGGATTGAGCTCTATATCATTATCTGAAATATATAATATGGTTTTATTCAAACAAAATAAATATTAATGCTGTATGGATTGATAAGTCAATAATATGGCTTTATTAAAACAGAATGAACATTCTTGTTGTATGAATTGATAAGTGATAACCTGTGTATATTAGCATTATAAAGACTAATTTTGGAGGTTAATCTATATGAAAATGCGCCTGACTCACAAACTGAATAAATGAAGTCCGATGAGATTTCATGATGAGTTTGTGACTACAAAGTCACATGGACACACTGGTAACTTCCCCCAAAATTACTTTTAGTGTTTATAATTTGATGCTCTCAATTTAGAATATTTTGTCTAATATAACATTGACCAATCAAATTCAAAATATATAATTTGGTATTTATGTTATAAATATATTTCCAACGAATACTTCTTCTTTTGTCATGAAATTTAATTGTGTATATAACTGTTACAGCATGTTAACCTTAAGATACAAATTAATCAGTCTATATATTGGATGAGGTAAAGACATGTGTGTTTCTCCTTTGAAGGTGCCACAAAAAGGCGATAGTGGATACGTTTCATTAAATATGAAATTGTATTTCAGGCGAAAAGACTTCCAAATTTGTTTAGCAACATGGCAACCATGGTTGAGTATTGTTCTCCATGTCGGCAATCTTGGATGCTGTACTGACAGGTCGGGCACAGTTTAAATGGCTCACCGTAGACTTATCAGGGACAAGTTTTATCTTCTAGACCGGCACCATTTTTGAATGTATTCCAACAGTGTCCTTTGGATACTCTTTCAATGCCAGATAGTTTTTATGACGAAAATCTAGTCAGGACTTAAATTTTGAGAAGTTTCGATAATGTACAATGATTGACAGAACAGTGAAAGCCTCTTCTGGAAATTAAGAAAAAACATTTCTAAAAAAATATATTAGAAAGTAGACTGAAATGTCTTATCGTTAAATGGACATCTTCTCAGGCCTGTATTTACTATTTGTCTAAAGTACAAGGACGCACAGCCAACCATACGAAATACAAATCAGAGAACATTACATGAAGTGCCAAATGACGTGGCGTCAGAGTGTGTTACAAGTCCAAATAAAAGCACACAGACTTAGACAAAGTTAACCTAAAAAAGACCCATGTTCGGTTACTCCAATCCCATGTTGATGTTGCTGACAATTTGTCGTAAATATGTATATCTTATAGGCAACCATCATTAGTCAATTTTTCAGGGCGTTGGATTGTCATACAATGACAATACTGTGCAACACCTAATACATATAACATGTTGAATAACAAAATAGCGAAGTCAAAGGTACTAGTTTCATTATTATCCCCGCACTTTCGAAGAAAGTTCGGGGATAATGTAATACCCTCCGTCTGTCCGTCCGTCCGTCCGTCCGTCACACTTTTCTTGTGACTCAAACTCCTCCTACATTTTTGGATTTAGGGATTTAATTTTGTTGTAGAATTGTTGCATATAGTCTGCAGATGCGCAATAAGCTTTCGGATTTTCGATATTGGTCCTGGTGCAAACAAGAGGCCTCATGATGTCAATTTTTACACGTGTGGCATGTGACACAAACTCCTCCTACATTTATGGATTTATGGATTTAACTTTGTTATAGAATTGTTGCATATAGTCTGTAGATGCGCAATAATCTTTCGGATTTTCGATTTTGGTCTTGGTGCAAACAAGAGGCCCCATGATGTCAATTTTAACTAAGACCCAAAGATGTGGATTAGACACATGTGGCATGTGACGCAAACTCCTCTTACATTTTTGGATTAAGGGATCAAATCTTTATGCAGAATTGTTGCATATAGTCTATAGATTTGCAATAAGCTTTTAGAATTTTGGTTCCGGTTCCAACTGTGGTAAATATCCTGAAAATGTCAAAGACACATATTTTTTTTTTAATTTTGGCATATTATCTTCTGACAAGTGTTTGGTAAAAAACAAAATTCTGAAAACTTAGGATTCTGAAAGGCGGTTCCAATTTTGGTAAATTTCCTGAAAGTCTCAAAGACCACTTATTTTTTGGAATTCTACCTAGCAACCATACTTAAAATGTTTGTGTAGTTTAGGACGAACATTTTCATAAATTGGATTTCAAAAATATTTGATTCCAATTTTGGTAAATTTCCTGAAAGTCTCCAAGACCACTTATTTTTTTAATTCTACCTAGCAACCATACTTAAAATGTTTGTGTAGTTTAGGACGAACATTTTCATAAATTGGATTTCAAAAATATTTGATTCCAATTCTGGTAAATTTCCTAAAAGTCTCAAAGACCACTTATTTTTTTTTTAATTCTACCTAGCAACCATACTTAAAATTTTTGTGTAGTTTAGTACGAACATTTTCATAAATTGGATTTCAAAAATATTGGATTGCAATTTTGGTAAATTTCCTGAAAGTCTCAAAGACCACTTATTTTTTTTAATTCTACCTAGCAACCATACTTAAATTGTTTGTTTAGTTTAGGAAAAACATTCTCATCAACTGGATTTCAAACATATTGATTCCGATCTTGGTAAATTTCCTGAAAGTCTCAAAGACCACTTATTTTTTGGAATTCTTCTTAGCAACCATATATCCTAGAATTCTTTCAGTAACAATCATGACTATCAATAGATAGATTTAAGAAATAATGAAAGAAATTATGCCCAGTGTGTATAACAACTGTTTTCTGTGTCAAACAGGGAGTGCGGGGATAGCTGTAGTTTCCGACAACATCTAGTTAATATATGAAAATATTTGACATAACTGATATGTTCTATCAGCTCATGATGTCTCTACAAACACACGAAAATACTACAAACTCGTATCCCTCAAGAACAAGTACACCAAAACTGAAATATAGAGAACATACATCTCTCGTACAGGGAATCCCAACTGCAGAAGAGAGACAAACCCCAGTTTTAAATAAATAATGCAAGGATATGGAGTTAATACACAATTAGAAAAGTCTATACAAAACAAGATAAAAGGATGCAATGCCGGGAAAAACTTTTTGTTGTTTTTCTTCATTTTGAAGCCACCACAAGTTTATTAACTCACGAATGCGTTAAATATTTTCGATAATCATCATTTCGAATAAGTGTGCTTTCATTCTCCATAGATTTTCAAATTTTGTTTAAAGATTTAAGTACGAATTATTTTGTTTCCTGTCAGTGAGCAAAGACGTTTACATAAGAACGACGTTTGCAACGGCATTGCATTTTGAAGTCACCCCTGCACATGTTACAGTGACTAGAAATCTTTTATTTCACCGGTGACAATATGACACCTATTTGACTTTGAAAATCACCACTTTCTATAAGATAAGAATGTATATGTATAATTTGTTCTCATTGATCCCACCTTGATAACGTCTAAATTTGTAATATGGAAAATTTCTCCTGCCTGTCTACAATTTTCGTCTCAGTTAGGAGTGTTGTAAATAAAAGTTACTTTCAATCCGTTCATATGACTTAAAGAGCGAAAATGCCTGCTCAAGTTGCAGGCGATCGTTCAGGCGTTTGCTGAGTTGCTGATTAGTTTGGAGACCATAAATTCTTCATTCTAATAGGTACACTACCTTTTCAGTTTCGAAATCGGCCATGTAATAATTGTATACGTTTTCCTGTGTTTGTGATTTTGAAAATATGTGTATAGACAACAAAATTTACCTGTTGAGAATTTTCTCTCTTGATTCCTAAAAATATCCAACTGGAAAAATAATGTGTACAAAGTGTTGACGTCAAAAACATTTTCCCATAATGACCCTTTTTGTGCCGATTTAAAGATGGATTCTGAAAATTAGTATAAATATCATTTTAGTCTTTGAAATATTATCATTAGAGGTTCTAGTCAAATACCAGTATTAAGGTTACCTGTCCTAAAACAATTCATATGAGTAACTGGGTAGTCAGCTAATCTGGTTAGCTTTTCTTTCTCAAAGTGTCAATTTAAAAAAATATATGAAAATATAAAGATGAATTACAGCTACAGGAAAACAGATTTCCATAACTATTCACGTTTCCCATTTTCCTTGAATATGTAAGCTTGCAAGATAATTTCTCAAAGAGCCATATCCGATGGTCAGACCTGATCAAGAGGCTAGACTCGGCTTATCAAGTGATTCTCTCAAGGTTTGGATAATAGTGGGTTTTCCATTGTTCAGTGTGTGTTAAGAATTAATTTGATAAAATCAGGCATACATTAAATATTCTGCTTCTGATTTGATATTCAGAATACACAATTACATAGATGAGCCATTAGAAAAACAACAGAAACCTGGCTAGGGCCACCAGTTTTCTCGATAAGACATGGAATACCCTCGAGGAACGGGAAGTTAAAATTTAAACATCAAAGAGGAGTTGCAAAAGCAGTTCGTTCATAAAATTCTAAGGTAAATAACATAAACCGAAGTTACCGTTAATTAAGTATTTGCAAATGGCCATTTCGACAACTTATGTCTCATCGGTGCAGATTAATGAACGTAAACTTGCTCATAGAAAATCGTGATTCATTAGATAACTTCCAAAACATTATAAAAATGTCGAAATATAATGAATGTCATATTTCCAGTTAACATCGAGAGAATTTAATAGATATCTTTAATTTTCCGCATATAGATATACATTTTAAATACAAAAAATAAGTTACCTGAAAATTAAAAAGCATCGACAAAGGAATACAAAAGCAAAAATGGAGAAAGGGAAAAATCTATGATAAAAAAAAGAAAATCACGGCAATTCACATTCTTGATAAGTTGGACTCTTTTCCAGTTTGAGCTTTACTGCGAGTCTTTTTGTGTATTTATTTTTGAGCCATTCACCACACATAGGAGAGGTTTGTATCCAAGAAAACGAGTTTTACTTCCATCGCAATTTTTGCGCATGTCCCAAATCAGGAATATGTCGGTCATTGGCTTGTCCTTGTCTTCTTATAAAATTTTACTTTCTCGATATTCGGGTTATTGGATGTGTTTTTTTTCACTGATTTATTTTTTGTTTTACTTTTGTTGGCCATTTAAGGCTTGCTATATGGTGTAAGGTTCCCCGCTGTGTTGAAGACCATACGGTGACCCCTAGATGCTTTGTTTTGGGTCGTTTTAAGGTAGAGATGGGATGTTGTCTCCTTGACATTTTATTTCGTTTTCATATTAACATAAATTGAGAGAACTTTACAAAGAAAAACGACAAAAAAGAATAAAAAATAACAATACAAAAATATAGGATAAGAGAAGGGTAAGCATGATCTGCTACATGCGTTGCATCTGTCACACTGTCAGAACCCGGATTGAATCCCACTATTGACTAGGTTATTTTTGAGCTTTTTTAAAAAAATTGATAATAAAACATAGAATTTTTCTTAGTCCAAAGAACTGAACAGTTCTCAAAATTTGGCCATTAAGAATGTATTTCCCTGAGGTTTCAGTCTTGTGTAAATCTCGTTTATGAATAATTCTAAAACCTTGCCATATGAGTGAACATTTTTATTGATTTATATTCTATAATGATCCTCCCAAATGGTGGCAAAAATTATGCACCTACGATAAGTAGCTTTCGAGAAATGAAAAACTCTAATTTTTGACCCAAATTTGACCCAAATTGGCCATTGATTTCAGTAAGAATTTAGCCGGTTTTGGGGTACGGGTAGTAAACATCATTTTTCAAGTATGCATCTTATTTATAAAATTTCTTTTCTAAATTCTTTAAGATATAAATATCCAACTATTGAAAGCACAAATGATGAGTTTTGAAAGTTAAGTGAATGCAAAATTTGGAAAAATCTTGAATTTTACAGATTTAACCATGTCTTGAATTTGACCCCAAAAAGCAACATTTTCTTTCAAAACTTTCTTATATCAACACGGTCCTATATATTTGCTTTTTATATTGACTATTTCTACAGTTAAATGAGCTCTAACAATCTGGAAAATTTGGCAGAAAACTTGATGGTAGAACTCAATATTTTTATCAAGTAAAGTAAGTGAGTCTATAACGAGCAATCCAAGGACAATGGCAACGTCGGAAAAACAAAGAAACAAAGACGTAACATGAACATGGCAAAGAAAAGAAAATGAAGACTCACATATATACAAAAATAAACAACACGGACCCAATACAAACCATGCATGGGTGAGATCAGGTGCACCGGTAGAGTAAGCATCTCCCGCTTCTTATACGACACCCGCCGTGTTGAACATGTCAACTCCGGTAGTAAGTCAAATCCGGTAGAGGAAAAACAAACTTAAGTAGCAAAGAGAAGATCCGTCGTCATCTGAGAATAATAGTTTCTTATACGAGACCATATAAAAGACTTATTTTACGGAAGAAATAGCTTCTTACACTTGACTAAAATTAAAGATCGGGATATCTTTCACGAGTGTGAGAAATTCTGTCTTTTCCAGAGTGTAACGAGGGAAAAAGACGAAGAATTTCTCACATAAGTGGAAGATACCCCGATCTTTAATTTTAGTCAAGTGTAAGAAGCTATTTCTTCCGTAAAATACAACGAACAAACCGAAGGAAAGTAAAACTTGCCAGTCCTTGTGATTTTTTCAACTGTGACGTCAAATAATTCACATAGTTTACTAAGGTAACAATTATGACATCGACAAAATCGGAACGTTGGATTGGACGTTTACCCATGTAAGACAGCTTTCACGCGACCCTGTTTTCTATGGGCTGTCAAACACGGGAAACAGCCATTTACGGAAGAAATAGATATCCCATAGCGGTCCACAAGATCGTGATGTCGACCATTTGATGACTTCAAGTTATGGGCAACATACCCTTGCTTAAGTAGCCTATTTGTAAGCAAACGAGCTCTATCAAGGTAGTCACTGTATCGACCACACAGGCCCTTGAGTAACAAATGAGTTGGGAGATGTAAACTCCATATGCCGGTGCTTTTGGAATGTTGCTACAAAGAAAAGGAAGTTGACTATTGGAAAAGTGAAGTCATCGCGTTTGCCATATAGCCTAGTTTGTAGTGTTCCTCTGTTGTCAATTTCAAGATGAAGGTCAAGGAACGAGGCCGATGTGGAAGTATCTGTAGTATCCTTAATTTCGAGCTCTTTTCAATAGATAAGATGAAGCAAATCACCAAAGCGAGGGTTGTTTTATCAAAATAGGCCAAAATTGGTGAAGTTCGCACAAAACCACCAAAAAGAGTGGTTTTCAAATAATGATGACTCAAAAATGTGCACACGGACATATGGTTTTCTCTTTACAAAAAAACCTTTTTTTTCAATATCTTCCCATTCTAAATATATAGGTTTCGGGAGAAAACTTGATGATGGAAAATTTTAACCCCTCAGGAGAATACATCCTGAAAACAATATCCTTTCTTCTAACTGGGTTGAGATTGCATGGCCGATCCGACAAATATTACCCCTACTAGAACAAAAGAGCTGCAAAAATAAAAACATCATATTTAGAAAATTATAAGAGAAGTTATCCTGGGGAATATTTTGTATTTATGACAAAGTCCAACAACAAAAATAATCAAACCAATGCACAATCAGCCTATAAATAGAATCTTCCTATCTTAAAACTGTAAGAGTAGTGATGTACCCTTTCAGTAATACTTTGTATAGAAATGACAAAGTTCAACAATGTGTATTTTTCTTGAGAAATATAATAAAATAAAAATTCAAGTACCATGCACATCTTCAATATATACAAAAGTAACCTACAAAATAAAAACTTCGTATCTTAAAAACTGTATGAGAAGTTATCCGGACAAATAGTATTAACAATGAAGAGATATGGAGTAAATGCAAATGAGAAAAAGTCTCTACATGGTAATACTAAGCAATGGAACAAAGCTTTTTATTGTTGTTCTTCATCTTGAAGTCACAATGAGGCCTTCAACAGTGAGCTTTACTCATACCTCATATGCAGCAAGTTCAAGCAATACTTCGTATTGCCAATTCTCGACATTTGATATTTCATTAGACTTTCTTACCACTGAGCCCTCCCCTTTTGTTGAGTAAACATTACAATTTGTGTACAGAAAGTAGTTCTTTGATTGAAATGAAACACATGTGTGATCAAGAAGGTCTCATTCAGTTTTAAATCAATTTTGAAGAATGTGCTAATTTAATTTAATTTTAGGACTATGATTATTGGTTTAAGGAGGTTCCCACCACCTACGGAAAATAACTCTGTGCTTTAGTATGACATAAAAAAGAAATTAAAGCATCTCGATGCTCAAAATCTTTTTATGGTCAATATCTTTTTATCTGTTGATAGTTTTCCTATTATTGTACCGAAATATGTTCAACATTTACTATCTTCCACTGGTCAAATCGAAATGGTCCTTAAAAGAATTGGGAAAATAATAACAAAAAAAACGATCCAATTTAACTTCAGTCGCATGTGTACAATGCACCCGTTTCGTGCTTGGCAGTTTCAAATGGTTGACTTTTTATATCTTGAGTATTGTTTAATGAATCTTCTTGAAATTTGGGTAAGTTTTTCACAATTACATGCTTATAAAAAATAGTTTGCCAAAAAATAACAATATTGAACTGTATTACATTACAGATCTTATATCCTCCTCCCATAACTTAAAGACTTTTGTCCAAAGAAGCAAGTGAAAGTACAATTTCAAGGCACAATTTCTAGAAATCGGGTGAGTGAAAAATTGTGAGTTTTTTTTTATATTTCATGTAGCTACAATATAAAACATATACAATTTTTTAGGAAAAATACTCAATAAAAATTTTTAAGACAAAAATATTTCTTGAATGTCAGGACCCCCAAACTCCTTTTTGGCTGCTTAATTTTACAGTTCTGATTCCATATGTGACCTTATCTTTATTATTCGAAATAAAACATGTTAACATTTCAAAAGACTTCGAGGTGACTTCAGGATGAGGGCAGCAATAGAGGCATTTTTCCATAGCTTGTTTTCACCATGTATTCAAGTGTAGGGACTTTGTCTCATGAGCATTTACTCCATATCATGTCAATATTAATTCATTGGGTTCGTCTGTGTGTCTACATATTTCTTTTCTGCCTCATACTTCTGTTATGTCTTAATTTCTGGTTGTTTCCGATGTTACCATTTTTTTTTAATTTCTAACTGACGTTTTGGTTCGTAATAAATTTACGTTTGAGAAATCTAGATGAAAAAAGTGCAGTGGGTACCAATGGCAGATAATGAAAAATAAGACTTTTGTCCCTCATAACAAATAAAAAAGAATATATATAATAACCACAGTTTACTAAACATATACTGTTATTAAGGGAAAATAACTTTTTTTTCAAAAATTAATAAGAATAATTATTTTTCATTTTAAAGTAAAATAGAATATTTCTTTAAATTTGTCTTTTATGTATACAGAAAGAACAAATACTATCGAATCACCCATTTCCAAAACTATTGTCTTTTTAGTTCAGATCAAATAAAACATTTGGAAGATATTAGATATATACTTACTTATTTTGTTTTCCAACTGCACATTTTCTGTCTTCAAATCTTCATTTTCTCGTACAAATTTATAGAATTGTTCCTCAAAAAATTGGCACCGGAGTTTGTAATTAACTTCTGAAATAAACAATTAGTAGTTCATATAATATAAATGCGAATTGCAGTGATCATGAACAGACTTGTGGAATGAAATACTGTGCAGATGTAAAAAAAAAATCTGCGTTTTACAATTCTGCAAAATGGCATTACTTTTAAAAAAATATTACGTTTCTGAATTAAAAAGCTTACCTTAAAATATGTTACTTTTCAGCAAAAAATTTGCCTTTCCTGGAAAGAAATATATTTACCTTTCAAAGAAAATGATATTAATGTTTTAAAATTCCTATTTAATATCCACAATCTGGAAAGGCTAAAAGCCGGATGTAAATACCGTATAAAAAGCACCATGGATTTCATGAAATTACTAAAATTTCCACCGGTTTCATGGAATTATTTAAGAATTTCCTTCAAAATTACAGATTTACTGACAAGTTTTGAGCAAAATGATCAAGTGTTGTAATTTCTGATTAAAAAGATATGCAAACATATGAGTTTGATTAAATACATCTATTATTTATTTATTCATTTGTTTTTTTTAATATCACAACACAAGCTTGCATAGCACTTTGAATTGTACGTCAGGTATGCTCTATATACATTTCTGTTATGGTATACTTGTTCTTGAGAGAATTTCTCATATGGATGCACTATCATTCCTTCAAATTTTGGCTTTTAAATTTTTTTGTAATTTAAAATTGTTTTTCTGACCACCTGTTTATTGTTCCCACGTCTCATGATTTTATTATGCCAAGTTTTCTTACAATTGGCTCGATGAGTGCCCATAGGTAGTTTAAATGTTGTGATCGACTTCTACTAGCCTTTTTGTCAGGTAATGGATGATAGCGATTGTAACAACACTTTGCCAGTTAAGTTTGTTGACGATCCCGCATCCATGCATCAAAGGAAAAAAAAAGACATGTGTGTAGCGTTGCTTAGCAATTAGCAATGAATTCCGCTCAAACCGGTGCTATGGACTGTCTTTAACTTGCTATAAGGTATGAATGATCCATACCGGATAAAGTGGTGAATATGAACACAATTCTGGTACAATTATGCATACCAGAATTGTTACCAGAATTTTCCAGAATTGCAGATTCTGGAAAATTCTGGAAGATTCTGGAATACCAGAATTGTATCCGATATCAAGATAGAATCCTTTCTCTTCAAGAATTTTCGAGAATTGTACAATTCTGGAAGATTCTGGGCAATTCTGGTTTTCCAGAATTGTGCAATTCTGGAAGATTCTGGACAATTCTGGTATACCAGAATTGTGCAATTCTGGAAGATTCTGGACAATTCTGGCATACCAGAATTGTACATGTGGTACAATTCTGTATAACTCTGGACAATATTGGTATTAAAAAATTTGCAATTCTAGTAGATTTTAGACAATTCTGTTGTTCCCAGACTGTGCAATTCTGGAAGATTCTGGACAATTATGGTCTTCAAAATTAGTGGTATTTTGAAATTATAAGTTGTAGTTTCAAAGTTTCATTCATCAAAACACCGAGATTAGAAACTTGCTAACCAATCAGTTTTGACATATAGGCAACACCTATAGGTCCCATGCAGTGAGACTGTACCTGAATTGTTCAGAAATGCATGCACAACTCTCGTACTTGTACCAGAATTGTTCAATGTACAATGCTGGTTGAACCAGCATTTTCAATTTTACAATTCTGGTTGTACAAGAATTGATCTTTATACAATTCTGGATGTATGAGAATTGTTCAATTTACAAATCTGGTAATTCCATAATTGTTCAATTTACAATTCTGGTAATTCAAAAATTGTTCAATTTACAATTCTGGTTTTACCAGAATTATTCAATTTACAATTCCGGTTTTACCAGAATTGTTCAAAATACAATTCTGGTATTCCAGAATTGTAGACTATTACAATTCTGGTTTTACCAGAATTGTTTGATCTGCAATTCTGGAATTACCAGAATTGTAAGTTGTACAATTCTGGAATACCAGAATTGTTTTTCGAAATGGACAATTCTAGATTAAATTTCTGCCCCAGAATTGTTCAAAAATACAAACAATTCTGGTTTAGTAGATTTGTTAAGTTAAACAATCCTGGAAAAAACAGAATTGTAAAAACACAATTCTGGTAATTCCAGAATTGTATCAACAATTCTGGTACACATATTTGTACCAGAATTGTACAATTCTGGTAGTACCAGAATTGTACAATTCTGGTAGTACCAGAACTGCGTTCATATTCTTCACTTTATATGAATAATGCTCATTGTTAAAGGCCTCATGGTGACTTCAAGATGAAGAACAACAATAAAAGCGTTGTTCCATTGCTGTGTTTTAATATGTATTTGTAGAGATTTTGTATCATTTGCATTTACTCCATATCCCTTCATCGTTATTTTTAGTTGGGAGTTTGTCTCTCCTGCAGTGTGGAGTCCGTAAAAAGATTCCACGTGAGAGAGATGTATGCTTTATACATTTCAGTTATGTTGTTTTTCTGACCACCTGTTTATTGTTCCCACGTCTGACAAGTTTTCTTACAATTTTCTCGATGAGTGCCCATAGGTAGTTTATATGATGTGATCGTCTGCTGTTAGTCTTTTTGTCAGGAAATGGATGACAGCGATTGTAAGAACACTTTGCCTGTTAAGTTTGTTGACGATGCCGCATCCATGCATCAAAGGAAAAAAAGACATGGACGTAGCGTTGCTTAGCAATTAGCAATGAATTCCGCTCAAACCGGTGCTAGGGGCCGTCTTTAACTTGCTATGGGGTATGAGTAACGCTCATTGTTGAAGGCCTCATGGTGACTTCAAGTTGAAGAACAACAATAAAAGCGTTGTATTTTACCATGAATTTGTAGAGATTTTGTATCATTTGCATTTACTCCATATCCCTTCATTGTTATTTTTAGACGGGAGTTTGCCTCTCCTGCAGTGAGGAGTCCGTAAAAAGATTCCCCGTGAGAGAGATTTATGCTCTCTATGCATTTCAGTTCTTGAGAGAATTTCTCATTTGGATGCACAATCATTCTTTCAAATTTTTGTTTTTTAATTTTTTGTAATTTAAAGATTGTTTTTTTCTGGCCACTTGTTTATTGTTCCGACGTCTAATGATTTTATTATGCCAAGTTTTCTTACAATTGGCTCGATGAGTGTCCATAGGTAGTTTAAAATCTACTAGTTGTTGTGATCGTCTTCTACTAGTCTTTTTGTCGCGAGTTGACATGTTCAACACGGCGGGTGTCTTATAAGAAGCAGGGGATGCTTACTCTACCGGTGCACCTGACCTCACCCATGGTTTCTTGGGTCCGTGTTGTTCATTTTTGTATGTATGTGTGTCTTCATTTTCTTTTCTGTGCTGTGCTCATGTTTTTTTTTATTTAATTTTTTTCTTCTTCATTTTTTAAGCAACTTATGACATTTACATACACAAGAGACAAAAGTATTACTGATAATATAGTACACAGTACATAGACAGAAAGACAATATTGCAGACATACAATGTAGTGTACAAAAAGACAATTAATTATTAATCTTGTAGCTTCAAAATAAGCTTGAAAATTTAATGTGTATCATTTTTTGAGAAAGAGCAAGTAAATTTTGGAGAAAAAATATAAAAATGATAAAAAATATAACTGTTGTGTACTTGTTTCTTTGTTTTTCCCACGTTGCCATTGTCCTTGGATTGTTCGTTTTGGACTGACGGTTCGGTTCTCACTTACCTTTGCTCTCTTTTAACTTTTACATATATTTCGATTTGTGGATTTCCAAATGTTTTGATTTGTTCTGCACTGAAAAGACATAAATTGTCGAATTGCAGAAACTAAATTCACAAACTTCTATAGTTTGTTATTTATTACCACTGGGCCGATGCCACTGCTGGTGGACTGTTAGACACCCAGGGTATTCACCAACCTAATAGGAAGTACTTCGGGACTGGGCCCAAAACCGACTTTATTTTAAACCAGAGGCTCCCAGGAGCCTGTATCGCTCACCTGGCTTTCAGTTACCGTAATCAAGGAAACATTGTAAGTTATACAGTTGATCTTCAGTTTCTCAAACTTTTGTAGCTCGAACACCTCCAATATCTTGAACTGTTTTTAAAGTCTGATCATGTTTTACTATATTTCTGTGTTGGGCTTTTTTTGACAAAAAACGTTCTTGCTAAGGACCACTTTCGACACCAGTCGAGACTCATTTTGTAAATGGCAGTCAACAAACAATTTTCAACACCGGTTTTAAAGTCGCAACATCAATATCTATTTGGAAACCAAATTTCATTGAAATCGGACAATGTTGAATTTTCCCGCCTTTTTTGGGACAGCCATTTTTGAAAATGGCGGTCAAGGAACAATTTTCAACATCAGTTTTGAAGTCGCCACAGCATGGCAAACATTTCATCAGTTTACACTTGACCTTCATCTTCTATAGTTTAAGGAATAAAAAGATGAAAAATTCGAAAATTAAAAAAATTCGGTGAAAAAAGGGCAATAACTCCTACAAGGGTTTATGGATTTTCTTCAAAATTTCGAGGTGGGTAGACCTTGATATGCTGAACATTTTTGCAATTTACACTTGACCTCTGTCTGTTACACTTTTTGAAATAAAAAATAAAAAATGCAAAAATTCCGAAAATTTAACGGAAAAAGGGCTAAAACTCCGAGATGGGTTTTCAGATTTTCTTCAAAATTGCAGGGCAGGTAGATCTTGCCATGCTGATCATTTTTACTCCATGTCAGATTTTTGATATCTGTAACGGTTTTCGAGTTATTGGCCAAATACTGCAATTTACCCCCATGTTCTATTTTTAGCAACGGCGGCCATGTTGTTTGACCTACCGCCTAAGCGAACACAATTTTGAGAAGCCATACTCTAGTGATGATTCAGGCCAAGTTTGGTTACATTTGGCCCGGTGGTTTCAGAGGAGAAGATTTTTGAAATTGTTGACAGACGGACGACGGACGACGGACGCATAGTGATGGCAAAAGCTCACATGGCCTTTTAGGCCAGGTGAGCTAAAAATTGCAATATATAAAGAGGTATGGTCACTTTTCTGTGAATTTATTTCACTCAGCACACCGATTTCGCAAATGCATTAATTCTTCTCCAAAACAGCATTAAAAGGTCATCTGTTATATAAACGATTGTAGTAAAATCAATTCAAATGCATTTTCATATTTAAAGATAAATTCTAACATGGCTCTAGTTAATCGTCAACCAGTATAATACTCGATAACCATATATTTCGCACATGCGCAAATGGAATCGGAATATGAGTAAACGGTATGAAATACAACAATCATGGTTTTTAATTTTGTTCGTCTTAGTTTTTGAGGGAAATAAAGGTCAAGCACAGTTTTTAACCAAATCATGCCGTTGAGACACGTAAATGTGTATTGTTTTGCTTATGATTTGATTTTTGAACTTGCATCTGTTTGAACACGTCAGATTGTGTATTGTGACGTCATAAACAAAGACAGCAATGGAGTCGGGAAATCCGCCTTCTCTTAGGTTGCTTCAGAATGGAAAATTCAATTTTCTGTCATATTAGAATTGAAATAATTCATGGCAGGTATATGGTTATTGTCATTTAACCATGGGCTGGTCCTTTATATTCGTAAATTTAACCCCTCGCTAACGCTCTGGGTTAAATTCGAATATAAAGGCCAAGCCCATGGTTAAATTTCCAATAACCATATACCTGCCATGAATTATTTCTTAAATATTCCACCACTGAAATTGACAGATTTTGACATTTTTGCAAGTTTTTGGGAGAATTTGTTGTCAAGTACTCCCAGAACCAAACTAAACTATGTGTTATTTTGAAGGCCAGATCTATATACACTCGTAATAAAAAATGGGTTTTGGTTCTCAGTGTCCTTCTAGTAGTATTATCTTCTCTAACGCTGTAAAATGGCTAAAATGCACTCAAAAGGCTATTTACAGCCATGTTCTACTGCTGATATGTCACAAAGCATACAAGGTTGACATATATGAATTCTATTCCTTGGAAGTACATATACCAGAGACCACCTGACACGATTTTTGAAAAGGTTTGAGCATATTTTGAAAATGGACTAACATAGAAACAACATTCACGCCTAAGTGGTCACACTTATTTAAGGAAATTTTGTGAAAACCTGGAGAGTATCTTACTAATGTTCATATATATATATATAGCTCTATCCTTAGATAATTTTGGCTTTCATTTTAAGATCCTATTGGTAATTTGTTCTGTATTAGCTTTTGCATATATTTCGGTTTATGGATTTCCAAATGTTTTGATTTGATCTGCACTGAAGAGACATAAGTTGTCAAAATGCGCATATATGCAGAAACAATAACTTAAGTATTTTGTTATTTAATACTCTACAGTTGCATTTCGTGAATCCTCGTCTGTTTAAATTTGATGTATTTACCACAGCTTGTTGTAATAAAATGGTAGTTGTAATATCATCTTTGCCGAGAGGACTTTGAGAACATAAATCAAACTGGTTTCCGGAATATTTTCAGTTTAGAATTCCAGCTCTAACACCGCCTAAAGATCATCCTTTGACCTTTTGGCCACACGTTCTTTTTGTCATGTTAGCCTTTAGCAGAGGTTTTCAACTCCATGTAAAATGTGATCTCTCATTTTCCTAACTGCATTAATTTCTGCAGAAACGACATGTGTAGGCAAGACCTACCCCAGTAGTCCTGTTCTTGTCATCATTCACAGACTCATCCGTACTGTCAGCACTGAAGTCACTTTTGACATTGTTGGGTCCAGAAAAAAAGACAGATTCTAGTCGAATTTTCTACCTGATTTTACCAATTTGTGCCAAAATTCTGCAAACAAATATCAAAAAGAGAATCCGACCGCCGAACTCGATCTGGAACCACCATGGTGATTTATATTAAAACTGTAATTTTCAGTGGAAAATATTCCAGAAACCAGTGTGATTTGCGATACAGTTGATAAAACTGGGTTTTTCCATGGGTCTCCTGGTCTGATATTCCAGTCACATATCTTTGCCAAGGTAACACCAAAATCTGTCATGCCATTTAGTCTATATTTCTCATGAGATTTATAAATTTATAACTTATAAAGGTATGACCTTTTGCTGGTGTTGAGATGTGAGCTGTAGATAGCTCATCAAATCGATCAGACTTGATACTTGCAGGCAAACCACGATGTCATTTTTTATTCAATATGGTATAATGCTATAATGAAGAGACATCGAAAACCTCAGTTTCACCCTTTATATAAAAAACTCAACTTTCATTTCATACAAAATACATAATTTACTCACTGTCGTCCTCGTTTATAAATAAAACTTGTGTGCCTGTAATTCCTTTTCTACACTGCGGACAGCTCCATTCCTCAGTGTCTTGTATATGGTTCTTCCAATCATTAATACAAGCATTACAAAATACATGTCCACATGGAATACAGCATGTTGGTTTATGTAAATCTTCTACACATATCGAACAACTAGACATGTTTAATACTTATATAGTTATGCTATAGGTCCTAGTGTCGGACTAAGAAATCATTTAAAACAAAGATAATCGTTATCAACGACCATTAATAAATTCAATATTTACAATGTCAAATATTCGAAGATAATATCTTTACAATTTCATTTGCAGAAATTAAACACATACGTGCAAATGCAAACATAAATTGCAAAATTCTAGTAGTATATAAACATCTTAAAAATGTAAAGAGGTAAGTCCATTATTATGGTCACCTCTGGTATCCTGTTTTTAAGGGTGTCTGTAAACTGTGAATGCGTAATCGTATATATTTATAGGTAGGGTTTTTCAGCCTTCGGAACTCTCTTGGATAGCTGCGATCGATGTTGCTCAACATTTTTATTCTCTTCTTGTAACCGTTCCTGGTGCATTCAGCTGGGTAACCATGGGCATCGCCCAAGTTGGCCCTCCATGGCGGGTGGGGAGCAAGGGAGTGACCTTGATATAATATTTGTCAGGAATACCGCTTAAGCGCACGCTAGGGGCCTTCTTGATCTCGCTTGAGGGGGTGAATATTGTTCACCTCTAGTTGAAGACCCTCAGGCGACATCAAGATGTAGACAGGAATAAAAGCCCTGTCCTTGATAAACTGGAGTTCTCTATTTATCTTGAGCGTTTTTGTCACATGTACATTCACTCCATATCCTTTCATTTTTCCTATTTAAAGGTATGCTGAAATTTTGATATGTTGTTGACGAGATATGCACCTTTCGGAAAATATATGGTTTCACACAGGATAAACTTAAATATATTGTCTAGACAGATTTGAATATTAAGGGGAAATCCAGTTGAAAATGTTAAAGAATCTAACCTTTGGGGCTGTAAAACAAAATAAATTCTCACAATTCATCAGTATTTCTATATCTATACAGAATACAGAATTTTATTTGCCAAATCAAGGGCCCACAGGGGGCATATATATTACAATGATTAAAACAGAGCACATACATGTATATTTAACAACAATAATAATAATATATAAAAGAAACACACAAGTAACTTAAAGTACATATTATCAGTTGTGTGTGTCTCTTTTGAGAGGATACTAGTGTGGTCGACAACAACAGAGCAGTAAATATTACTATTTGGTGAATTATAAAACAGCAAAGAGCATGGAAACCAGAAGTGTGAGGGAACAGAGGGAATATAATATAAATAAATTGCTGTATGCCATACCTGTGCCTGGTGCAAGAAAGCTAGTGATGTTAGGTCAGTAGCTTTAGAATAAGAGACCCTTCGTATTCGAAAGTCCATTCAGGGCATATTGAAAACGCATTTGAAATTATTATTTGAACCACTGTTTCTAGAATTAGTTATTTCGAATCGTAATCCGTTTAGGCATCCTCAGCCGGCAAGGGTATACTATTTAGCCTAAAAACTCTCTGCAGTTTACATGACAGAAAGTTTTATTTTGTATCATTTGTACGATATCAGAAATGTGCATGCATTTTTGATCATCTACCATAGTAATAGTAGTTGAACTGAGCCATTTTAATGTCAAATATATGCAAACGAGGTACACCATTTTTCCTAAGCAAATCTCTACAGTTTTCAAGACAGGAGAGTATTACCGTACATATACTCAACAAACGACGAAACACACCACTTAATGCTGCTTAGCTCCCTGGATATTTCAGCCGTATCGAAATATTGAACGTTTGAATTTCAAATGTTCACAAGTGAATGTGGAGAACAGGCTAATGGAACAACGGCAGTAGGATACCGAAGGAAAGGGGGAAGCGAAGACCACAAAAATTGAAATCCAAAGACACGGAAAAACGGCAACAGAGAAAAACAAAGACAAAACAAGGACGTGAGACAGCTACAATGCACGGAAATAAAAAGACGACATTAAAAACTAAGGCACTCATAGTGTGAACTCCTATGAAAACCGGGAGTGACATCAGGTGCTCCGGAAGGGTAAGCATGTCCTGGTCCGCTAGCGGCACCCGTCACACTATCAGTGAATGGATTGTTCTGAGAAAAAAAAATCTCATTTTAAAGTAACGATCAGTATTACAGCAACGGTTTTCATCAATGTGTAAGAAAACAAGTCAATAAATTGTTCTTCTAAGAATTAGCTTATTCGGGAACTGTATTGTCTACAATTACAAAAAAAAACAATTTTCACCACATTCTACTGGAAGTAGCAACATTGTTTTTGATCATTTTCGTAATTTTCTGGTAACTTTGTTAAATTCCCATTTTCAACTTTTCTTGTGAAAAAGTGGTGTTTTAGAAAATGTAACTGACAATTTAAAAATGTCTCACTTTTTTGTCTAATTGAATACAGAAAATATGCGTAAAATTCCAAGATGTGCCAAAAAGTGTTTGGAGAGATATTTGCTTTCACACGTTAGTGTGACGTTTCTTTTGTTGTTGAGAATATATCAGTCATATACGTTGCATTAATATTTTTTTGATACATTCAGATTCTTCAGACTTAATTTGATTGCCTCTTTGTAATTTTCCTTTTTTCTTTTTGTTGGTTCGTATATTAAAATGTGTTTAATCGTAAAAGACCGGTCTGTACATCTTTGACATCTTGGTGATAATTTTTTTAGAAAACATCAAATATTTTATAAAACAAACATTAAATATAAAAACTTCCAAGCTTTGGGTCTTAACTGTTGTTTCAAATTATCTATTATATATATCTCTTCCATGCATGTGAACTTCCCGTCTGGAGGCCCGGCAAAATCTCCCGCTTTTTGTCCCCTCTTCTTCTTAATGTCAGAAAACACATAAGTGTGGCATAGTAATTTTATTCGTATGAAGAACACAAACCAGAGACCATCTTTCCAGATTTTCGACAATATTTGAACTTATTTTGAAAATGGCCATATGTAGGAAAAAATTAATGGTCATACTTCTTTAAATGACGAATAAATTGGAGAAAGCTTCCGCAAATTCAACAAATTTAACATAATGCATTTCTTTTGCTGTGAAATTTTCTAAGTATCTGATTCCAGTTAAGATGACAATATATCTACAACTCAACATGCTCAAAGCACAGGGCCTTGTTACTAATTAGAAAATTTTACTATCCATGCATATACACTAGTGTATATGCATGGATAGTAAAATTTTCTAATTAGTAACAAGGCCCTGTGCTCAAAGCGCTGTTTCTTCCATCGGATTTGACATTAATATACTGTGATTGGTCGAGTAAGAAATTGTATAAGAAGAAGGAGATGCTTACTATACCGGTGCACCTGATCTCACCCATGGTTTTAATTTAGGTCTTTGTTTTCATCTCAGAGAGGTGTGTGTGCGTGTGTTTCATTTTCTTTTCCTTTTCTGCACGTGCCGTATTTGTGCGAAGTCTGTCGGTCTTTGTACGTGTTTCCTATGTTACATTGATTTTTCTCTGGATATTTTAGACTGACGGTTCGCCGGTTCTCACTTACTTCCATATCAGAATGTAAAAAAGGTTAATCATTATATTCATGATATTAAAATGAGTCATATCATTCTATTAAATTTACTAGACTTTTATCATTACAGCCCTGTTAGGACTGACTGGCCGGGCGACATATCGAGTAATCAGCCCGTGTCTATCGTCCACTTGTCTGCCGCTGTCAGTCCGTTCGTCTGTCTGTCCGTCAGCATTTTCTATTTCGTATGGATAACTCAAGATTGCCTGCACGGATTTTTATGATTTTTACTGGTGACGTTTGACTTCACCAAAGGAAGCCCCATTTCGTTTTTGAGACTCGGAAAAATAATTTCTGGAAAAAACTTAGTTTTTTTATATGAAAAATGAATTTTGAGAAATAACCCTGACCATGTCGTACGATAACTTAAGATTGCCTCACGGGGGGGGGGGTCACTTCCTATATAGAGGTCACATAGAGGTATATAAAGACGTGCCGCTGGAATGGCCCTCAGGGTTTTTGTAGTTGTCAACTATATGAATGGGTAACTACTTTTTGACATCATATATATAAATGGGTCGTAAATTAACCCTAAAAGGCCAGAATCTCCACTGGTTGCTCTAATTTATCAAGTATTATCATTATTTGATGTTTTAGAACATTCCTGTTGTTAAATTAATGTTTTACTAGATTGTTGCCCTGTTTTTTTTTCCATTTTGTTTTTATATATGTCAAGTGAATTTTGGTTATTACACCGTAAATTTTTATAAAATAATACTGGGGCCTTCATTTCATGAATATTAGTTTTATGTTACTTATAAATAAGTATACTCTGCTATTCAATATCTTGCAAATGCTTAAAAACAACACGGAAATGTTCCGTATCCGATCGAGTTAGAAACCGTAATTATACAACTTCCGGATAAACAAGACTGACAGAGTTTATTTATAATTTTTTTCGCCAGCAAAAGGACGACTTTTAACCCAGACTTGCAACATCTTTACTGGTATTCTCCTTTTACTTCAAGCAAGATAAATGTGCAATTTGGATTCATGGCAAAAATCAAAGCTGTGGAAAAAAATGAACCACAGCCATGACAGTACCCCGAACACAGGGCCTTGTTACTAATTAGAAAATTTTACTATCCATATGCATGGATAGTAAAATTTTCTAATTAGTAACAAGGCCCTGTGCCCCGAACCGACACAGGCACTTTTTTCATAAAAATATCAGTCCTCCCATTCTTCTTTCACTTGTAGGAAGCATAGTTTAACTTTCAAATATTTTCTCCACCGAAACTGCTTGGAACAAAGAGAGGGGGACTGAGATTAAAAAAAAAAAAACAAGTGCATTGTCTTGTGCACAGGTGCTTGAGGACAGGACCCAGTAGTATAGGGCCCCTTTAGTCCCATCCATTTTCTCCATTTTTGTGTTGCCTGTCTGCACATAGTGCAGGATGGATACATAGGGATCACTATCCGTCGTCTTGCGTCTGTCTGTATGGCTAAAAAATTTTAAGCATGATCTGCATCTCCTCCTAAACAGCTTGGCACTTTTCAACCAGACTTGTAGGAATGCTTCAGTTGAAGATGTGCACCATGCATTTTGTTATCCCCGCACTTTCGAATGAATGTTCGGGGATATTGTCGTTGGCCTCGTCCGTCCGTCCATCACACATCCTTGCGACGTGAACTCCTCCTACATTTTTGGATTAAGGGTTTTAATTTTGTTATAGCACTGTTGCATATATGCTGCAGATGCGCAATAAGCTTTCGGATATTGGTCTTGGTGCAAACAAGAGGCCCCAAGATGTCCATTTTGACACATGTGGCATGCAACGCGAACTCTTCCTACATTTTTGGATTTAGGGTTTTAATTTTGTTGTAGAATTGTTGCATGTGGTCTGTAGATGCGCAATAAGCTTTCTGATTTTTGATATCTATCTTGATGCAAACAAGAGGCCCCAAGATGTCGATTTGACAAAGACCACAAAATGTGGATTGTGACACATATGGCATGCGACGCAAACTCATCTTACATTTTTGGATTTATGGATTAAATTTTGTTGCAGAATTGTTGCATATAGTCTGTAGATACGCAATAAGCTTTCAGAATTTTGATTCCGGTTCCAACTTTGGTAAATTTCCTGAAAATGTCAAAGACTGATATTTTTGGACATTTTGGCATATTATCTTATATTTTGGCAAGTATTTGGAAAAAATAAAAATTCTGAAATCTTAGAATTCGAAAATGTGATTCCAATTTTGGTAAATTTCCTGAAAGTCTCAAAGACCAC
>MJUU01039592.1:51232-66642 GCA_002080025.1 Modiolus philippinarum
CCCCCCTACTCCACGATCACTTTCTTTTGACTTCAAATTTCATTCATCAAACTCAGAGTCCCAAATTTTGTTTTGGTATCACTGATCCGGTACAAAAATATCATTTTCTATTTACACTCGTGTCTTTAGTCGTTGTACCCAACCAAGAAATTTATTGAAACGATTTAAAATCAGTTGTTTACCCGGGGTTGAGTTTGCAATTTACCGTACGGTCATGAAAATTCCAGACAATCATGGGGATCGATAGCGCTAATAACCAAAAACATTAACAACGGTGGAGGAAAAGTCCAGAGAATCACGAAAAACGCGATATCGCTAATAACCAAAAACGTAAACAACGAAAAAGCGTGTAATGGCGTGTGAAGTTCTGAAAAGCGTGTACACGCCGTGTGACAAAATCTACGCGTGTAAACCGTTGAAAAAGCGTGTGTAACACGCGAAAATCATGTGAGTTGGCAACTATGATTACTACATCATCGTGTTTATAACATCAATTAACGTGATCAATGACCCCTGTCAATGACCAACAACATCAACATAGTGTATGACTTGATAACTTTTGGACTTCTCAGGATGTTTCGTTTTCAATACTAATAAACCGGAATTTTTCTCAAAATGGCGCGTCAACTATGAATCGTTTGCGGAAGCAATATTAGCCAGAAAACGTATACGTTAAGTGTCAAGACAGCGAAATCATTGCCAAGCTGGCAGTCAGAGAGACCTTTGCTAAAACAACACAGAGGACACAAGGTTATTTGTCCATTGGTTCATGTTGAACATGGACCCTCAATCCACTGCCGAGAACGACATTGACCTGATGGACATATTGTCGTTTCTAGATATCAAGAGTCGGCGGCTGTCCTTAGAAATACCTGCTATGGTACAAGTTAATGAATTAATAAATGATAGAGCATGCAGAATGGAACTGTTTCGTACAATATTCAACAAATAATGCAATAAGATGCCACAATTTTGTAGAGATTTTCCACATGAGCACAGCAAAACTGGGACAAATTGTCGAAGTCTAAACGTTCACTGACGGTTCTTTTTTGATAAAGGCAAACATTACTTTTTACTTCCCCTTTAGCAGTTCACACAAAGTAAAACTTAAACAGAACAGAAAACATCAAATTGTCCAAAACAGTTCAACACCAAAAACATTTAACAACCAGCTGAAAATGTCCAAAGCACATTGATAGAGCACCCCACTGTAAAGAGAGGTGCATTTTTTGTGTCGCCTGCACCTAGTGCAGGATCGACACATAGGGATCACTATCCGTCGTCTTGTGTCCGTCTGTATGGCTCCAAAATTTTAACCATTATCTGCATCTCCTCCTAAACCACTGACTACTTTCCAGTGAAACTTGCAGGAATGCTTCAGTATGTATTGAAAATGTGCACCATGCATTAAGTTTTTCTTTATTTATGTTTTTCCAGATTTTGAAGCTATATTTGGACTTTGTCATTTTAGCTTATTGGGGTCATAGGTTATACCTCCATTATCCAAAACTCCTCCTACTTGATCCTTTAAATTTCCAACCAAACTTGCAGGAATGCTTCAATATATATTGCACATGTGCACCATGTATTTAATTTTTGATTAATTTTGATTTTTTTTCAGATTTTATAGCTATGTTTGAACTTTATCATTTCGAATTATTGGAGTATAAGGGTATGCCTCCATTATCTGCAACTCTTCAGGACCGCTTGGTACTTTCCAACCACACTTGCAGAATGCTTTAATATATATTGTAGATGAGCCTATGCATTTTGATTTTCTTAAAATTTTGATTTTTTTTTTCTGATTATCATTGGACATTGTCATTATATAACAAAACAGGAATTCTTTATATATGTGTCATATGTAGTGCAGGTGACACATGTGTTCCACAGAACACCCATGCATTTTTTTCATTTCTATAAACATCCAATAGAAAACAGTCTTTCAAGATTTGTTTTAAATGGTCCTGTGAGTTTTGTTATTACCTTTGTCATTGTTGAACCTGTGTAAGTACATGGGGTCGTCTCGAACTGTTTACATGTACCTGTCTATTTTGATAAACCTTTAAAGGGCAGTTGCAAAATGGAAATAACTGTGTATGTAGTTTTCTCATCTCTTATTTATGATGGAAAATTACAATTTAGAAATGAAAAAAAATCTTCAAAAGAAAAAAACTTGGGGAAAAAAATGGTGTCAGCAGAGGGCTAGATGAATGCAGGATTTTGCATCATTAACCCCAGAGCTTATGGGGGCCTTAAGCTAGAAAGTTTTTATTTTGCAGATCATTTGAACATATATTGAAGATGTGTATGTGATAAGGATTTTGATTTTGTTGCATTTTTGTCAAAAATATACATTGTTGAACTTATTTATTTTTGTTGATTTTTCATAGAGGGTACATAGTTTGTCCACACAACTCCTCCCACAGTTTTAATGCTAGGAAGTTTTTATTTTGCAGATAATTTGTACTTATATTGAAGATGTGCATTTGGTAAGGATTTTTATTTTGGTTAATTTTTGTCAAAATTATGCATTGTTGAACTTTGTCACTTTTTGGTGATTTAGTAATAGCGGGTACATAGTTTGTCCATGCAACTCCTCCTTCAGTTTTTATGCTAGGAAGTTTTTATTTTGCAGATAATTTGTACTTATATTGAAGATGTGCATGTGGGAAGGATTTTGATTTTGATGCATTTTTGGAAAAATACACCATGTTGAACTTAGTCATTTATTGGGTGAATTATTAATAGAGGGTACGCAGATTGTCTGCACAACTCCTCCTAGAGTTTTGATGCTAGGAAGCTTTTATTTTGCAGTTTATTTGTATCTATATTGAAGTTGTGCTTGTAATATGTATTTTGATTTAGTTCATTTTTTTTCAAAAATATACATTGTTCAACTTTTATTTTTTTTGGTGATTTAGTAATAGATGGTACATAGTTAATCTGTGCAACCTAGAATAACATTTGTGTAGCGGGGGTATCATATGTGTCTTACAGACACAAATATTTCTAAAAAAATTCCAATTTGATTAACCTTGTGCGGGGGCATGTCATCCTCTAGTTTTAAAAATTTTCTTCATTTTTTTGTGCTGTATTGTACTAATTCTCCTATCCCATGTGATAACACAGCCCTGAACTGACCAGTCAGATTTGTCAATGTTTACCTACATGTATATAATTTAGATGTAAAAGTTCGATTTTTTAAATTGCAATATATTCAGAGTTATAATAACTATGATCTTGAAATTTGTGTAGGATAGATGTTCCAAATATATATTCTGAGTTTCATTTAAACATCTTGAAAAACATGAAAAATGAAAGGATAATCAAAGTTTAAGTTACATATAAAATATGGACTGTTTCACTGTCTCAACAGGTAAAGTGCCCTGATGTCCAGATAAGAGAATATAACATATATTTTTAACCAATTTCCTATTTTACTATCAACATGATCAATGTGCCTTTCCATTTGTAGAGCTCTACAAGTCTAAAGTCACATTGATCATGTTGATAGGAAATTGGCAATATAAGTCGAAAGGCACTTTAATAGTCAAATGGGAAATTGGTGGTGAAAAATTAATGTTATATCAGGTATATTAGTACAAAATCGCACATACTGGTACATTGAAAAATGGAGAAAATATGAGAATTAGGGGAGGGGCTAAATGGGCCCATTACAGGGTCCTGTCCACAAGCACCTGTTGTGTAGTGAACCATAACTTCCAAATTGATCAAAGTTATTCCCAAGATGTGAACATTTACATATGTGATATTGGATGTTGTCTCCTTGACATTTACCCCATTTCCTTTCTTTTTCATATTTACAGTCTGGGAATAAACCTGAAACTAAAAGTGTGATTGATTTTGATGCATATATCCCAGTAAGGATAAAATGGCTGGTTTTAATTATGGCATACATGTGATAGGTCTCTGGGGCCAATACTGGAGATAGCCTTGATTTTCAGTGAGATTAGCCATTTTTTCAGGTAAAATCAGGGAGATTTTTTATCGCCATATTTCAAACTTATAATATATATACTGCCAGGGATAAGCAAGGATTTTGAGACCATTATTCACTTTGCTTATCAATTTCGCAGGGCAATTTGTACTATGAAGATTTTATTTTCATGATTTATAATTGTTATGCATTTGTTTTTTTTAATATGCACATCATTGTTCCAGATTAAAATTTAAGTTGCTATTAATGAATTTTATGGATTGTTAAGTTGATATCAAATTTGATAGAAAATTATTTTCTTACTGCAGAATGTATACAAATAGTTGCAAATGAGTAAATGTTGTTAGCAACCACCAAACTGGTATTCTAAATTTTTATATCTTAGTTTTATACTTTCTATAAATAAGTTATTTTAAAAAATTATTTTGCAAAATATCAAATAAATGTTGTTTACAAACACTTTTTCGGCTAAAATAGTGGTCAAATAAAAATTTCTGATATATTAATCAAACAAATTTCAGCAAAAGTTCAATTCTAAAAAATAAATTAATGGAAATGAAAAGATAATTTTTAAAGGGAAATAACCCAACTCTAAAAAAAACGTGAATCAATGTATTCAAAGGAAAAGTTTGACCTGTTAATTATGAAAAATTTGCTGAAAGAAAGATTTTCATGTTCAAAGAATTCATAATTTTAAACAACTGATAGTTAATTGCTACACAAGTAAGCAGGTTTTTTCTGATTGACCGGTAATTAGTAATACCATGCACGGGAACACAGGTAAACAAATCACCGATGGTGTTTGTTTCGGAGATGATAAATTCAGCGACATTTTGAACTTTTTTCATTTCAGCGACATTGTCATTTCAGCGACAAAAAGCATATTAATTCAGCGACATTATATTTTATAAATTCAGCGACATTATACCTGTAAAATACATAACAGCTTTTCCTCCCTGCCCTTCTGATGCCCCTGCTTACAACAAATAGGTAGAAGTAGGAGTTTGAGAAGGTAAATTTTACAGTCACAATTAATTGTTCAGAAAATCATTTAAAACTTTATAAAACTACAAGATTTTTTCAAAATTCCACACAGACTCAACATGCTCAATGTATTCAATAAACCTTGTATTTTATGATTTATACATACTCCCAACCTTGAGGTATAACTCAAACTGAATAGTTCCTGTAATTCCCTCATCTGCTGTACAGTTGATTTCTCCTTGACGATTCGATGGAGCTTTTACCTTGACACTTTTGTAATTATCTATCTCCGTTTTCAATTCAATTTGATAGATATTTATTAATGTTTTATTTTTTCCTTATCTAATAATTTAAATCTTTTGATTATCCTTAAGTGGTCAAGTCATTGATGTTGAGTCTTCGAGAAAAAAAACTAACATTTGTCTAGTTATTTTTTTTTAGAATATTTTGATATGTACCTTATATGAAATTTGTATCTTATTTCCAATCAAATTATAGTTTATTTTCTGTATAATTTAAAACTGAATGTCGCTGAATTAATATATGAAACGTAAAAAAGATGTCGCTGAAATGATATACAGAATTATTCAAAAAATGTCGCTGAAACGATAGTCGCTGAAATGATACTGTCGCTGAATTTATACGCACCTGTTTGTTTACAACTGACCTTATCCTTTAATTAGCATTACAGGTGTAATTAAAGTGTCAATTTGGACAATTAGATTACAGTGATAAAGATTATTATTATATAGACGACGGTGAAAGATTGAAATTTCTCAGTGAAATAAAAGTGATAATTAATTGTGAAATTATTTTCCATAATTTCACTCTGGGAAGTGACGTCACAATAGACGTCTCCAACGTTGTTGTTAAGTAAACGTCTCAGCGGATTAACATTGAAAACGTAGTTCATTAAAAGAATCTTGAATTTAACCATTAAATATGTGAGAACTGATCTATATAATAAAAATATTCAACTCATAATCGAAAACATTGTAATTTACTCATGGGCTACGCGCATTCGTGAATTACTGCATTGTTCGATCATTCGTTGAATATTTTGCGATAATCAGAATCTCGGATTAGTTATAGTATAATGAGCATCATGTAACTATAGGCTAATTATTTCACTTGGGAATTTTCCTAAATGGCGATTTTGTACACATTTTTTTTATTTTGGCTGGAAGCCGATTTTCCAGGAGATATTTCTGGAATTCCGGGTGGTTAAAGAAGCCCTTGAAAATCGGGGAGATTTCCATGCTCCCGCCGGGAGATCACATGTATGTTATGGTGGTAATTGAGCCTAGTTCCACAAGTAAATTTTTTTTTTAATTTCCTTGTGCTATCTATAAAAAACAGTCCCTGTAGAACCTTATTCTTATCTGATTCTTGTGAAATTTTCATTGTTAAATAGAGTTTGATATACATTTTATTCCAATAATTTTGAAATAATTTTATGACTTGTAACTTCCATATTATGGGGATACAAATAATGTAAATAAAAAAATTCCAAGACATAATTAACTGTTAATCCATATTCTAATATGACTCTCTTCTTCCGCTTTGGAAACAAAGTTATGTTCTTATTCCAACAATATTTTTTAGCACATGTGTATATTTGTTACAAAAGGACATTCGTAATGTACAATAGATGAATTTCATATTTATGGGATGACTGCTAATTTAGCATGTTTTTCAAAGGGACGTCACTCGCTAACACCCGACATTCTGGTTTTCCGGTCGAATTAGGAAAAGGATGGTCAGTAAATATTTTCTCTGGCAACGGTTACGATTTTCACTGGTAAGTACACGAATAGGTCGAAATAATATATTTAAAGACAATCGAGATATTACCCCTAGTCCAGTGATAGATACCTATGTATTCGAAATCTACTGCTTATGGAACGCCAAATTAACATATATTCAAATAATTATACCTATCTTCAAATAATTGAAGATAGGTTCAATTCATATAAAGATATCTTTAATTGAATTGTACCTATCTCTAAATATTTGAAGATAGGTATAATTGAATTGAACCTATCTTTAATTGAATTGCACCTATCTTTAATTGAATTAAAGATATCTTCAAATGAATTAAACCTATCTTAAAATGATTTAAACCTATCTGTAAATGTAACATATCATTAATTCTTTTGAAGATAGGTACAATTCTTTTGAAGATAGGTGCAATTAATTTAAAGATAGGTTCAATTCATTTGAAGATATCTTCAATTCAATTAAAGATAGGTTCAATTCAATTAAAGATAGGTTCAATTCATTTGAAGATAGGTGCAATTGAATTAAAGATAGGTACAAATCAAACAAACGGCCATTTATTTGCACCTATCTTCAATTGAATTAAAGATATCTTTAATTGAATTGAACCTATCTTTAATTTAATTGCACCTATCTTTAATTGAATTAAGGATATCTTTAAATGAATTGAATCTATCTTCAATTATTTGAAGATAGGTATAATTATTTGAATATATGTTAATTTGGCGTTCCATAACTGCTGTCCCTTATTACAATGGAACCGTAAACCTGACTGTCGGGTCAGTAGGTTACTTCCCTTAGTGGAAAACATTATAAAAACGGAGCCAAAGTGGGGATAAGAAATAAACATGAAAGTGGTCTATTGCACATTTTATTCACTAAATATTCATTTTATTTTGTGTAAATCAAGTTTTAAATAATGAATCACCCAAAAATCCACATTAAATAATGACAATAATAGAAATTTACAACAGTTACTAAATTTAAGACTCGGAACTGAAATAAACAGAATCGTAACCATGCAACGAATGTGTTGTTGTTATGAAATCTTATCTATGTTGCATATCATGCTCTACGATTTAATTATATTTTTAAAAATTTTTACGGTTAATAAAATTATAAATATGAGTTTTGATACCACTGAAGCAAATTCAACCAATCTTTACAGGAATGGTGTATGGAAGGTACAAAAATTGCTCATTTCATTTTGATCCGATAAAAAACATGGCTTCCAGTGCAAAACATAGTTTAACATTTGAGCCAGGTATGAGATAACCGTCCATTTTTAATCATCATCTCGGAAACTAATCAAGCAAATTTAACTATATGTATAGTAGGTCCTTTGCAAAAATTATTCATTTCGATAGGATCAGACAAAAGTCGTGGATGCTTATGGAGAACATAGCTAAACATTTGACCCTATTGGTAAAAAACATCCTTTTTGGTCATGCATGGCAAAGAAGCATTTTGTCAGGTGAGCGATATAGGCTCAGTCTCGGAGCCTCTGGTTCTCGTCATAGAATTGGCAGTGATTTAGATCAATGATGGCTGTGATGTTGATGAATCTTTGAGTATGGCATAAATTTTCTATAATTTTGATTAAGGGATACACCTGATACAGCGAAACTAATTTGATTTTTTTTTCAAATGGCCTTCTTTTAAGTTTCGTAAATCTTATGTGCTCTATCTAATTTACGAATTCCATTTTGTACTTAAAATGTCTCTTTATGAAATGCAACATTATTATCAGAATGGCAATATGTCATATGATGACTGAAAACATGGCTTTGATAGATAGATAGATAGATAGATAGAAATTATATTAATACTTGTGCATTTATAACAAAATCTAATACATGTAACACATTTGTACATAAACATGACATAATTATTAGAAAAGAAATTACATGGAATTCTAAAATTGTAATACAGTACTGCCATAGTAGGTTGGTGATTTTCCACAAATGTGAAATGAGTGGATTTCGGTGTTAATTTTATGTTGTCCACCCAAACCCACCAAAATCCACTATATATTGCATTATTAGAGATGAAACAATTTAGTTTTGAGTGGATTTACATGGGTTTTGGTGGACATTAAAAATTTCAATCACCAATCCAATATTGCTGCACTGTAGATATAAATGTAATTCTTACACTTATACATATTGTATTTGTTGTACAAAAAAAAAAACAAACTTTGGAATAAGTTCTAATGCATGGTCCCTTCAGAAACGTTAGTAGTAAGTTTGAACCACATCCAAAATATCTACCATTGGATAACATCAATAGTTTAATATTGGACCATATTATATTATTTTATTATTCAAATACTTGAAAAGCTGTTTGTGCTGTCCATGTCAGCAAAGATCCACAAGTGAGTGATACATGATCTAAGGGGCCTCTAGTCTTATTAGTTCATATGATGCCATTCAGCTAATTCATACAAATGTATATTGATGTTCATTTGCATTATTATTAAACAGAAAGCTTGTCTATTACAGGGATTAAAAGGCATTTCAAAACCTGAAGGTTATTATATCATCATGGTTTTATATGACACCAGATGGGGCAAATTAGATAATATTGTACAATGTATGCAGAAGTGGAACTTTAATACATGGTAAAGCATTTTAAATTTTCATAATATGATAAACAATTCTTACATGTTCAGAATTAGAACATAATGCTCCTCCTCGACCAATGAAAAATCTTCATTTTTAGCCTTAATTCCTACAAACCACACTTTTCTATGCGATTATAGAATACTACAGGCAATGGTGGATCATCTGACCAAAAAGAAATTAATGCCTAGGGCTATGCTTATTACTGTTAGTTATGACAACTTCCTATAATCACAAACTGAAATGTAGTATGAATAATAGATAATAATTACATTTTTATTCAAATAATGATATAAATATCATTAGTTTGGAAGATCATTTTAGCATCTATTTTGCTTGAGATTTCACTTCACAAATGAAATACATTTATTTTTAAAGAAAGTTAAAACTAAAGAGAGGTTACCTTCTTCCGTAAATGGTGATTTACAGTGGGAGATGACCTATGAGAGATCGATGCACGTGACCTCATCTCACACCGGTAAATGACCAACCAGACGTGTTGATTTTTGTGATACAACAATCGTAAACATTGCTAAACGTCATAAAACACCTGACGTCACAATGTAAAGAATACTCAAATGGCGACTACGTTGTTCAAACAGTAAAGGTTTCCAGACGTTTCTTTTTGCTTTTTGCGGAAGAAATATGATCTTGCATAAGGTAGAAATTAAAGATTGGGATATCTTTCACTCGTGTAAGAAATCCTACGTCTTTTCCTCTCGTTCCACTACGCTCCACTCGAAAAAAGACGAAATTTCTTACACTTGTGAAAGATAGCCCGATCTTTAATCTGACCTTATGCAAGATCCTATTATTCAAATTTTCTTTGTCTTCCCTAATAATTGTTAATTCAATTCTCAATGATGTATAATACCTTAACATGTATTTGGATATACAGTACAGCCAGAGACTTACCATGATAGATCACTGTGATAAACATATTACTCTAAATTTCTAATTGAAGATATTTCTTTTCCTAATTGATCTATCCACATAATGGTTTACATGTCAAGTGGTAGATTGCATCACTTTAAATGCACAAGAGAGCATGCTGATAGATCCAACAAGAAATAAAATGTACACATTTCACTATGGAAAGTGATATAGGAAAAATGAAAGGATATGGAGTGAACACACACGACACAAAGAAAACTCCTGTTTATCAAGGACAGGGCTTTTATTCCTGTCTACATCTTGATGTCGCCTGAGGGTCTTCAACAAGAGGTGAACAATATTCACCCCCTCAAGCGAGATCAAGAAGGCCCCTAGCGTGCACATTAGCTGTATTCTTGACAAAAATTATATCAAGGTCACTCCCTTGCTCCCCACCCACTATGGAGTGCCAACTTGGGCGATGTTCAGGGTTATCCAGCTGAAAGCACCAGGGTTCACTGTCTGTCACAGTGAATTATCAAGGTCAGTCTCTGGCTGTACTGTATAAGTATTACTGCTTGGGGCAACTTGTGAAGTTACATGTAGAGAATTTCTGTAATACTTATCACACCAGGATGCAATGTGTCTGTATTAGGTCATCCTGGAGGCAGGAGGGGTGATCTTATACAGACACACCAAGTCAGAGTGTGATAACTGATTTACATCCCAGCTACTATATTTAGTGAATTAAAGCCGATATATTTTCTTAAAAATTATTTCCATGCAAATGATTTAATCAAATAAATATTCCATACTATAAAAATACTATATATCCTTATTGTGCCCCAAAACGATTCTTTATAGATGATTTTTAACATGTTTTCTCCATCGAGTTTGTGGTCTAGTAGGTGAGGTAGAGGTATAGTAAAGGAGATGACACTGGTTCGAATCTCACTATGGACTATGTTATTTTTCACTGTTTGAAAATCTTAATTTTAAAACATAAATTTTTACTTAGCCCAAAGAACTGAACAGTTCTCAAAATCTAGCATTGATAAAATCAGAATAAAAGGTAAAATATCCATTGTTCTTACTGGGGTGAGATTGTTAGGGTGATCCGACTCATATCACCCCTGCTAGAACAAAGAAGCTGGGATGTAAGCCCAGGGGGGGGTACTCCAAATTTTTTCCTTTACCTAGGCTGGTACTATTTTTTGGGGTTTAAATTTCCAAATTTTGCTATTTTTTGGGGGGTTCAAGAAATTCATAGATATTTTTTTGGGATAGAAAAAATCTTGGCTATTTTTTGGGGATATTTGTATTGATGAGATATTTTTTTGGGGGTAGGCATATATGTTATATTTTTTTGGGTGCAATTATTTTTGAAGTTTTGTTTGCATAGAAAATTAAAGTTTTACATGGACCTTCCTTGGTATTATCCATTAAGCAGATAACCAATCAACGCTTTCCACTAATTAGGGGAAAGGTGTGTGAAAAAAATAAGCAATGAAAATGTCTGATCATCCACAGTTGACAACTATGGACATTAGTTGAGAGAATATATCCAGGAAAAAAGTGTGTCATTTTGATTTCATTTTTCATTTTTTTAATCTAAAAATGTCACAGGTACTTTGTTTGGGGGGTATTTTTCTAGATATTTTTTGGGGTCATTTATTTAAGCAACAATTTTTTGGGGGGGATTTGAAAAGAAACTATTTTTTTGGGAACTATTTTTTTGGGATAGTTTGAAAAAATCACTATTTTTTTGGGGTTGAATTTTTTTTCGTGGACCAGCCTAGGTACAGATGATAATGGAGAGTACCCCCCCTGGGGATGTAAGTCTCATTAGTTCAATTGTTTGTACTTGATTTATCACCAAGTCATAATTGATTTTGAAAATATCCTATAAAATGTTTTGGAGGAGTGATTATGTTCTAAATTGGTCAAACAATGATTTGCCATGTTTTATGTACTATAAACCCCTTGGCTACACCTTTATAGTCCATAAAACATGGCAAATCATTGTTTAACCTATACTTAATACACAAATAAAGTGTTTTTTTTAACAATTAAAACTTGGTATTGCAGATGTTTTGTGTTAACTTCAACAATGTATGTCTCTTCAATGTAGAAAAAATGGAACACCAAAAGTCAAAATTACATGAAAGAGCTGATAAAGATCAAAATAACTTCAATGGTTATTAATAAGATGACCCCAATATTAGATATGGTGAGAACTTTTGCATAAAAAGGATAATTCAATAGAAAAGATAACAGGAAACACAAACAATGGCCGAGAATCACAATAACATGCCACAATCCAGCGGGAAACTGCACGAGAAAAACACAAATAAAAAAACAAAAGACGTACATAAAGAACAATAGGAGCTCGGGATAGTCGACTTAGTACCTGCACTAACAAATGCTGGATGTAGGTTTCAAAAGATTTATGGTCACTCAAACGTCCCCTTACAATCTGCATTGTCCAGGAAAGGATAAAATGATGACGAGACATAATACAGAACAGTGTAAAAGACTTATCAAGCAGTCTATAACATAGCACACAACACATGCTGAGAGTTACTAAGCAGCCAATAACATTGAGCACACATCAACATGATCAGGGTCATCATGAGGCAGCCCATAACATGGAACACATTCATCCAACAGCATTGTGAAGTTTTCATCAAACAACCATTTACATGGAACACACACCAACATTGTGAGCCTTTCATTAAATAGTCTATAACATGGAATTCACAAAAACATTATGATGTTTTCTTCAAACAGTGTATAACATGGAGCTCACACCAAGATTGTGAGGGTCTTTATCATATAGCCATCATCATTGACCACACATCAATATTGTAATACTCAGTCACCATCACATAGCCTATAACATTTAGAACACATCAACTTTTTGAGGGTCATTTATACAGCCTTTGATGTTTAGCACACACCAACATTGTAATGACCACAATCTATCAGTAAATATTATTTAGCACACACCAAGATTGCTAGGAAATCATCAAACAGCCTACATGTATAACATTGAGCACATACCAACATTGTTGTGGTCACATTATAAAACTGCCTTTAACATGGAGTAAACACCAATATTGCTAACGCAATCATTAGACAACATACTAGTATAACATGGAGTACATACCATCTCTGTGAGGGCAATTATCAAACAGCTTATAAAATTTAGCACACACCAACATTTTAAGAGATGTCATCAAGCAGAGTGTTGCATTGAGCACTCAAAAACGTTAGGGATCTCGTCAAACATCTTATTACATTTAGCAAACACCAACATTGAAAGGTTCCTCAGTAAACAGCCAAAACATTAAGCACACATCATATGCGGGACCCTGATCATAAAGCCTATAATATGGAACAAATATTGTGAGGGTCTTTATCATACAATACACACTACCATTGTAAGTATCCTCATCAAGCAGTGTGTTAAATCGAGCACACACCATCATTGTTGGGATCTCATCAAACAGCCTTTATCATTCTGAACACACAAATATTGTGAGGGTTCTCATCAAACAGCTTATGACTTAGAGCACACATAAACATTGTGAGGGTCCTCATCAAACAGCCTATACATAGAGCACACACAAATATTGTGAGGGTCCTCACCAAACAGCTTATAACATAGAGCACACACAAACAGTGTGAGGGTCCTCATCAAACAGCTTATAACATAGAGCACACACAAATATTGTTAGAGTCATCATCAAACAGCCAATAATATGGAACACACACCACACATGTTAAAGTCCTCATGAAAAAGCCTATTGCACTGAACATACTAAAAAATTTGATTTATCACCAAACAGCCTATAAAATTCATCACACACCATCATGGTGAGGGCCATCATAAAACAACCTTTATTATCTCACATTCACAAACATAGGTAGAGTCTTCATGAAACAGCTTAAAACATTGAACATACACCAACATTGTGAAAGTCTTCTAAAACGGGGTATCATATAGCGCTGAACACAAGCCAAGACTGAGAGGTTCATCCTCAAAAAGTCAATATCATTGAGCACACACCAACATTAGGACGATCAAATTCAAACAGTCTAAATCAATGAGCACACACCAGCATAACAATGATTATCATTTAACGGCCTATAACACTAAGTACACACATATATTGTGAGCGTTTCATCATTCAGCGTATTATATTGAACACAACTCCAACATTATGTGGATGACAATCAAACCACATTTTTTTGTTATTTTGTAAGAGTACTAAAAGCGCAAAATCTTTCCAAAAACTGAATAGTATTTTTAGATATATTTGGAATTAAGTTCAGATATAAAAACAAAATCATTGCATAGTGACATCAAATTTTGATTTTGCTGACATCCAAGAAATCATGAAAAAAATATCCGCCCACACCAAATTTAAAGTAAATAGGCTTGAGAAACACAAACAATTAATTTTGAATGGCCTAAGCATCAGTTTCAAACGAAACATATTCATAAGCTAACTTGATTTTTGGGCTGCTAAAATACACAAGTTTGGTCTTTGAATGATAAGTAGTATATCAAACATTAAATTAAAATCATAGTTGTTGGTCTCTATATTTAAATATTTAGTGGTGTAATACTATATCAAGGCAAGACAAAACCAGAATCTTTATTCTCATAAACCAAATAATACAGTGGTCAAGAGAAATACACATGTGTCAAACATCAAACTAGAACCATAGTCACATGCTTATTTACCAAAAAAGAAAAACTTTAATGATTTTTGGTTGCCAATGTTGTAGGCCATGGGCTGAAATCACTTTCCGTGCACCCCCCCCCAACTTATGATCCAGACCGATTTTTTTCAGTCCTTTTATATCCCCTCTTCAAAACAAAACATGTTAACACGAATATAACCTGCACGCATAGACAGTATAGGGCCTCTTTGATAGTACACCACACAAAATTCTTGTATTTTAGTTTTATTCTTAATTTTATCTTTTAAGCTCCATAATTTTTATGTAGATAAGTTAGATGTACTGAAATTTGGTATCAAAATGAAGCTTATTTAATATACTTTACAATGAACACAAGTTTGGGCATATTACGGTATTTTTGTGATCTGGGGATGCAAAAAATATACCCCTCCCCCTGCCAAAAATAACGAAAATTACGATTTTTAAGCTTTCAATTCCTT
>MJUU01039592.1:74263-98331 GCA_002080025.1 Modiolus philippinarum
TAGGTTGGTCTTGGGTAGTACATGTCAGTCTGGGAGGTGACTTTTGTCCTTGACCTCAATTTCACAGTCTAGTGAGCATGTTCATTTTTCTGATAAGTTTACTTAGATTTCACATCAATTTAGAGGCCAGCAGGGACGGGCGAGACATCTTTAAGGGTCTTCACTTGTTCAAATCATAAATACCTTTCATATGTTGATTGAAGAATTTATTCCCTTTGCCCTCATACAGCGGGATGCCATTTTTACCCCGTTTGACCTCTTTGACCCGCCATTCTAATGCCCGGAACGTTCCGGAATTGGACTTTTGGAAGAACGTTTATTCGGTACAATGAAAGTTTTGTTACTCCTTTGACCGCAGCAATAAATTATATATATCAAATAAATATAATTATCGGCAATATGTGCATTTTTCTCTTTGATCTCACTGACTGATATACATGGGTTGCACATCTTTTCCAATCCGGATTTGACTCGTCATTTAGACGAGGTCATCTGGGGTCAACCGGAGTAAAAATGACATCATCCAACGTTGGAGCAAGGGACTGATATTTTCTACCAGCGAATCTTACGTTGTTATTCAACATATGGGTAAAAACTCGTTTTTAACTAACAAAGAAATCTACGAGGAACATTTCCAACCCACAAAAAACGAAACTTGAATAGAAATGAGGAAATCTTCGTCTATCAGCGTCTTGGAACCAGTTTTGTACCAGAATACTCCGTGTTTGGCTAAAATAATGAGCGATCGCAATCGGTGTATTGGCAGTATCTCCGTACTGACCTGATACAAGAAAATATCAGACAATGACGTCACGAATATGACTCTTATGACCTTGCCGATAAAAACAATAATGGAAGTATTGAAGGTCTCGACAAAAAATATCACTAGTATCACAGCTCGTCCTATCGGACTCGCCGTGATACGGTGATATTTTCTGTCTCGACCTTCAAAACTAGCATTAATGTCATTATTCTATATGGATACAATCATTTTATCTTTATGACATGATCAGGTTTTGTGTCTTATATTCACAATTTTCTATATTAACATATTAAAGGTTAGTCGGATATTTCTTGTGTTGTAAATATCAGTTGCTAAACTTGCATCTTTTGTGATTTTGCAGAGTAATGAACAGCTTCACCAACATGAATTCACACAAATGGATGTAGCATAAAGACATATTCTATAATGTTGGCCCAGCCTCTCTTAACCCACATCAAAAGAGAACCTGAAGATGAAAGCTTTAAACAAGCTGCTGTTCTTTTTGACAAGAAAGTGGACATTGATTGTTTAAGCAGGCAAATTGTGGATGGAAGTCAAAAATATCAAGATTTGTGTATAAAGGATCCAAAAACAAACAATGATATTAAAGTTTTCAAAAATAAAACTGAGCATTTGTTAATGGTAAATGAAAGCCGTATTTATAAGAGTCTGAGCCATAGTTCAGTCACAAGGAATGACGATTTTGAAGTTTCTATGGCAGCTGATGATAAGTCTGTTCAATTTGACAAAAATTCAAAGAGAACATGTCCTATAGATGGGTTATCTATTCAAACTCTTGCCGATGAGAATGGTCAAGGTATGCCCTTACTTCGGGTTGATACAAAAAATAATGGCCTTGTTGACAAGAAATCTAAGAAAACTGAAATGAAAAGCATTCTTAATACTCCAATAAGACAAACGTACATTGTTTGGGATGATAATAGCTCTGCTAGTACTGATAGTGAAAAGACAAAAACCATAAATCCAACTAAAAATACCGAAATTCAAGCAAAACTGACAGATACATGTACTGGTAATGTATACCAGGGAGATGATGGCATTGTTTACCCGAAATTTAGCCTGTGTAAAATCAAAACTATTCTGAATTCACGAATTAATTCAACTTATGTTGATGGGCCTGATGTGAACTCTTCTTATGCTGTCCATCGGGAAGTAATATCTGAAAAATCAAAAGATTGTACTTTGCTGCAAATAGAACAAGCAAATTGTGATAAAATTGACCTTGATAATATAGATTTAGTTAAACAGACAAGAAAAGAGCATGAAATAAGTGTTTGTGATATGTATATTAACTCAACGGATGTTGATGGAAGTGACATCACATTTAGCAGCACTGACTCTCAGAAAACCAACATCGATTCAAATATTATGGTCACAGCAGAACAAACACTTTCAAATAGTGGTAATATTGACCTACATGATAATAGTGGTAATATCAACCAGCAAGATAAAAGTGGTAATATTGACCATCCAGGTAATAGTGGTAATATTGACCGGCGAGATAATAGTGGTAATGTTTACCGGCGAGATAATAGATGTAATATTGACTTGCATGATGATAATTGTAATATTAACCAGCAAGATAAAAGTGGTTATATTGACCGTCCAGATAATAGTGGTAATTTTGACCTGCGAGATAAAAGTGGTAATATTGACCAGCAAGATAATTTTGAAAGGGCAAATGACATGGGGCTTATGTTTGATTATTACTCCAATAAATCCAAAAGTCTTAAAAGTGTAAACGAGCCGGATGAAGATGAACCTGGATTGTTAATGGAGTGTGAAAATATTGAAGTTTTTGATTCACTTTTCTTCGATGAAAACAGTTATGATGAGTTAATAACAATCGGAAGCAAACAACCAGAAAATGAAAACTGTGATGAAAATATTCAGTTGGAAAATTCAGAAAACATTCTCTCTGAGTGTAAAGGTCAAACCAGAAATTTGAAACGAAAACGAGATTGTCAAAATCATGATATTGACAATGACAATGATGGAAAGGGGAATGCAAATATCACAGATACTAATAAAAACTGCACGGGTGATTATCAGCATCCATCCCAGAGAATAGTTTTACCCGGGAATAATGGTACTGAAATTTATAAGGGAAAAGTATTTAGTAAGAATAAAAGGACAAAAATAAAGGATCTGCCTAAACAGTATGAAGCACTTATTCTTAATAATGGAATAAATACATTTGTCATTGTGAGTAACCCATTATTACGTAATGCTAGTACAGGTCATGGTAACAATGACTCCAGTGGGACATTAAAATTTTGTGCTAACAAAAGTTTACCATTACAAAAGAAAGACAACATGCATTTTAAACGTCACAAACATAAAGCTAACGAAAGCTCTATTGAACCTAATCTGAAGGATTCTTTAAGTCACTACCTTTCTAATAGAATAACTCGGGTAAGTCAACGAAACCCTGCTCGGGAAAGCAAACGAAACCCAGCCCAGGAAAGCAAACGAAATCGTACTCGGGAAATGGAACAAAAACTTACCCAGGAAAGCCAACAAAAACATCTAAAGGATTCTGTGAGTCATGACCGCTTAGATGAAATAAATCAAGAAAACTCATCAAATTCTACCATAAAGGGTTGTGTAAGTGCCAACTTTTCAAATATAACGACACAGGAAAGTCTACTTAAACCAGTTCTTAAGGATTCTGTGAGTCAAAACCTTTCAAATATAACAAATCAGGAAAGCCTAGTGAAAAGTGCGCATAAAAATTCTTCCAGTTGCAACCTTTCAAATGCAAAAACCAAGGAAAGCTTACCTAAACCTAAGTTGAATGATTCTTATACACGTGAATTGATGGGCTTGATAAAACATGATCACCCATATGTACCGTTATATAATGTTATCAATAAACAAGGAAGATGGGAAACTAAAAGACTCCATGTAGAGAAAAACAAGTTTACTCCAAAGAATCAACTGCCAATCCTGGATAGTCGAAAAAAACAAACAAAAAGTAGAAATTCTGAAAATTCAGCCTCTGAAAATCCGAGAGATCATTTTGTAGGTGACTCGGTGAAAATGGATCATCCGTATACACGGGATTATGACGTTTTGTATAAAAATGTAAAATTCGTGACTGACAAATTCCCTGAGATCGAAACAAAGTTTCCTGACGAAAAAGTAAATACACTTGTGAATAATCATGTTGTATGTGATGATGCCGGCATATCTGAAAGCAGGGATAATCTTTTAAGAACAATGCAAGAACTGCCAGTATTTAATGATTCATCCAATAAAACATCAAACTCTCGTTCTCTAGCTGCACATCAATATTTCCCCTCTAATATGTTACCTCAAAATGTTGACAAGCAGACTGGAGCTGTGAAAGCAAACAATCTTCCACAAAAACAAATTGTTCATTCTTTGAATACAGATCAACAGAAAGAAGATTATTTTCTAGTCCAAGAAAAAGATATAAGCGGTTTTTCAGGGAGTTGTAAGGAAATTGAATCTTTTTCAGAAGTACAAGTGGATATTCAAACTGAATTTCTAAGACCAAAGGATATGCCACAAACTGACGTTGGTCATGATTTAAGGACAACTTCACAGAAAGGTGATTTCTTTCTAGTCCAGGAAAAAGATATCAGCGGTTTTTCAGGGAGCTGTGAGGAAATTTAGTCTTTTTCAGAAGTTCAAGAGGATATTCAAACTGAATTTCTAAAAGCAAAGGATGTGCCACAAACAGAAATCGGTCATCATTTAAGGACAACTTCACAGGAGGGCGATTACCTTCTAGTCCAGGAAAACGATATCAGCGGTTTTTCAGGGAGTTGTGAAGAAATTCAGTCATTTTCAGTAAAACATAAAGGTATTGAAATGGAGCATGATTATTGTTTAGGATCGGGACAAGAAATGTCTGATAAGGACATAGAAATTGATACATGTATACATAATATGATATTGTCCAATGGGCGCTCCAGTTGTTACAAAAGGACAACTCCGTCTTATCGCACGAATAATGATAACTCTGATAGTCATAAAAAAAGACAGGATTTCTCATCAGGTGATCACACATATGCACATGTTGAGGGACGTCACTTACTGGAACACAATTATCATGCATGGTCATAGATATGAGGAAATATATAATAAGTTACCCGAGTCATACATTAAATGTCAAACATAAACATCAGCAGTTATTATAAATAAACTATCCACCTTCTAAAGAAACAATCACTCTATGACGTCATAATGTAAACTATGTGATAAAACAATCATAGCATTTTACATCCTTCAATATGTTTTTTTATTTACCTGGTAAGAGAAATATTAACACCGACTTATCATCTGGGGAATATTGGTTTACTCGTCAATAAAAAGCATCTTCACCTCTGAATAGGACCATCCTTCTTCGAAAAATTTTAGAGTTGGATTACATATATATGTTATAATTATAATGTCTGATATTTTAGCTATATTTTTTTTCTTGCATTTGTCTATAGCGTGTACATCCACACTTGGAGTGCATTATTTCCACTCACTTGAACTTCTAGATAACATTTATCAAGATAGTTAACCAAAAAATTAATGGTCATACAAGTGAGCCATAAGAAAAAAAATAAGGTGCTCCGGGAAGGTAAATTTAATGATAAACTCATCAAACATTGCTTATGCAGACTTGTTTGCTTACGTGAAGGAAATATGTACATTGCTATGAATACTTCTTTCCATTTATATGCTGTACACTGAAAAACTGAAGCCTTTCAAACACTACTGATAAACTAAGGGAGATAATCTACTTTTATTTTAAACATGCTGTAAGAATTAATTATAACAACGTTAAATTGTCAGCAGCATTCAAAATTACCATTGTTTTGGTTTTTGTCTCGCCTGGGACGAAAGGCACGGAAAGCGAGACATATGCGTACAGAGTATGAAGGCGGCGGCAGCAGCGACGGCGTAAACTTTCATGTTGAGTTTTTGTGATTCGGTCATTTTTCAGTAACTATAAGTGGTTGGTCAATGATATTTGGTATATAGGTTAGTCTTGAGTAGTACATGACAGTCTGCTATATGGCTTTTGTCTGTGACCTCAGTTTCATGGTCCAATGAACATGTTAAGTTTTTGTGCTTAGTTTAGTTTCTCAGTAACTATAAGTTGTAGGTCAATGATATATGGCATATAGGTGTACATGACAGTCTGTCATATGGCTTTTGTCCATGACCTCAATTTCACGGTCTAGTTCACGAGCATGTTAAGTTTTTGTGAATAGGTCATTTTCTTAGTAACTATAAGTGGTAAGTCGATGATATTTGGTATATAGGTTACGTCTTGTGTAGTACATGACAGTCTGCTACAATAAAGAAAGAGACATGCCATAACTAATCGCTGTGATAGTGGGGATGTCTGGGAAAGTGATGGTGATTAATTTTACCTTTAAAAATTTATTTAATTGGGGCAATAAAACCCAAGTTTTGTCAGCACAATTCCTGTTTTACAAGTAAAATCTAATTAAGGAATTACAGGTAAAACAGATAATAAAATGTAATCTTCTCCACTCTGTTTTATTGGTTTTTAGTCTATCACAGTGATAGTATGTCTGTGATTTTATGTCTAAAGGATTAAAATGTATGTCTCCCCATTAGTGATTTGTTATGGTATGTCTCTTTCTGTACTGTATATGGCTTTTGTGTGACCTCAATTTCACGGTCCAATGAACATGTAAAGTTTTTGTGATTAGTTTTTCAATAACTATATGTGGTAGGTCAATGATATGTGGTATGAAGGTTGGTCCTAGGTTGTACATGACAGTCTGTCATATGGCTTTTGTCCATTACCTCAATTTCACGGTCTAGTGAGCTTGTTATTTTTTTGTGATTAGGTTATTTTCTCAGTAAATATAAGTGATAGGTCAATGATATTTTGGAATAAAGGTTGATCATGGGTAGTAATGAGACATTTCTGCTATATGGCTTTTGTCTGTGACCTCAATTTCATGGTCCGGTGATCATGTTAAGTTTCCCAGTATATATTGAATGTTAATTCAATAATATTTGGTATGTGGGTTTGTCCTAGATGGAACATGACAGCCTATTTGGCTTTAGCCCTTGACCTCATTTTCACGGTCTAGTGAATATGTTTGGTTTCTTAGTATCTATCAATTGAAGCTCGCTGATATTTGGCATTTTGGTTTTGGTTGATGCATGACAGTCTGCTATATTGCTTTTGCCAGTTACCCTATCTTCACAGTCTAGCGACATGATAAGTTTTCTGATTAAGTCAGTTTTCACATCAATTTTGCGAGCAAGTATGGACGGGCGAGGCATCAATTTGGGTCCATACATGTTTGTTATTATACTGATAATAACTACATGGAGACAAAATACAAAATACTCACAGTACAAGTTGTCATTTCCTAAGGTTTGCAGATTTTGTAAATTAGTGAGGGGACACCACTTTCGTGTAATATCTCTAAATTTGTTAAATCATGTATTACACAATCTGTGGTTTTTGGCTTTCATGTACATGTATACAGATTTGTGCTAGTTTGTAGTGGTATTTTTCATGAATTACATTCCCAAAAGTGACATTTTCGCTTCCTCCAGGCCCATCTAGACACATTGCCTTGGGATTCTACCTACTAACCATTCTTTTAATACATTTTAAGTTACATTAGAAACAATGACAGGATATAAATGCACATGAGACGAAAATTTCACAGATACTTGGCAGAACCAAGCAAAGGAACAACGCTTTTATTGTTGTTTTTGTCTCACCAGCGACGAAAGTCGCTGAAAGTGAGACATAGGTATTGCTTTCCGGCGGCTACCGCGGCGATGTAAACCTTTTCTAAAACCTTAGTAACTTTTTAACTGTAATATATACACAGATCATCTTTAGTCCACAGATACCTTAGGTTATGAGCTTTCCAGCATCACATGTTTCAGGTGACCTTGACCATGTATTCATGGTTCAATGACTTCATGAAAATTGCGACAAAGTTTCACATTCAAGACCTTTTCTCCAGATTTGTAATGCATAGATCCATTATATTTAGTGTATTGATGCATCTTAGTGGGTACATGCCAGTCTGCCACTTGTCAAGTGACATTGACCTCATTTGCACGGGTTCAGTGACTTTGAAAATATTGCGCCCTAGTTTTACATTCAAGTCAATTTCTGAGTCATTGTAATACCATATTTGGTGTAATGCTTCTTCATTTTTTTTTTGAAATTATGGATTTCCTTTGTTTGGGTTCTAGTGCTGCTGATGAGGAATTAATTTCCGAAATGGCCATACAGCTCATTAAAATTATTGCAGTTGGAGTTAACATATGTGTATGATCTCATGTTCATTTACTCCATATCCTTTCGTTTGTCTTTTATTGCAGTGTGGAGTTGGTAAAACAATTCCCCGTGGTAGAGATGTATGCTCTTTATTTTTCTTAGATATGGTGTACCTGTACATGAGATAATATCTCATGTGTACACTTTGTTCAATTACTATAATCTAAATTAATGCAAATTCTAAAACCAATTACTATAATCTAAATTAATGCAAATTCTAAAACCGAAGGATTAACTCCCTCCATCGTAATTTTGTCCTTAATTATATTTGATATTTCTGATTATTCGGATTTCGTTTGGTTTTATGCATTTTAAACATTTTTTTTTTTTGAAGTTATGGATTTCCTTTGGGTTCTAGTGCTGCTGATGAGGAATTAATTTCCGAAATGGCCATACAGCTCATTAAACTTATTGCAGTTGGAGTTAACATATGTGTTATGATCTCATGTTCATTTACTCCATATCCTTTCGTAAAATATTCATCTTATTGAGTACATGCCAGTCTGACACCTGTCATGTTACAATTGACCTCAATTTCATGGTCCAGTGACTTTGTTAATTTTTTACATTGATGTCTATTTCTCAGCAATTAATGAACCTAGACTCTCCATATTAGGTTTATTGTTGTTACATATTAAAGGATAAATGCCAGTCTGACACCTGTCAAGTAACCTTGACCTCAATTTCATGGTCCAGTGACTTTGTTAATTTTTTACATTGATGTCTATTTCTCAGCAATTAAAGAACCTAGACCCTCCATATTAGGTTTATCTTAAAGTTGAATCAGGCATTAATATTCTCGACCTTTTGTATTAGGTTCATCGTGTGTAAATGATAATGTTAAATGATATATTCTGGCGACAAGTAGCTGTGTCCGCGTTTGCCTTCTGCAATTTGGCATGGAGTATCAGTATGAGGACCTTTACCATGTAATAAAGTTTTGGATCTTTCGGATACTAACTTCCTGTTTGATGGAGCTAAGAATATTTTTACTGATCAGGGTCACAAAAAATTGCATTAATTTTTCTCTTTAACCACATATCTAAGCCTTCTGAAATTCATCATGGAGTATCAGTATGGGGACCTTTGCCATGTAATGGAGTAATAAATTTCTTGCATGCCAACTTTCTGTGTAATGAAACTTAATATTTTTTAGTCACATTTTTCTCAGGAACCTTATCCCAGCGTTCTCAAATTAACATGTAGTATCAGTATGCAGACCAGCGGCGAGGGCTATTGGCGTAGTCGATCCTTTCCATCGTAGTAATTCTTCAGGCAGACGGCAGGGGCACCATCTTCACCCGGGAGCTGACACTGATAGGATCTGGCTAAGCGGAGAGTATCGCGGTGCTTCTTCTTGGCGAATCGATTGGCGATCAGCGAGAGCACTAGGGTGGTCGTAGCACTCGGGCAAGTGAGAGATCCAAGGGGAAGGGACGCCGCGGCACCAGCCCCGGTCAAAGCAGACCCCATGGTGCCGCTGGTAAGTAATAGACTGCTGATGGAGGCCGCATTTTGGATAATGGAGACTACCTTATCCAGTCGCTTATAGATGTCAAGCATGCGGGCATATTTCTGGACCTCTGATTTCAGGAAATCCTCGAATCTTGCATCTACTTCGTCGGTCATTTATCTAAGGGAGCTCTAGAGAAGCATGCTAAGTAGGGGGACGTTCTTGAAGGGACTATTGGGGCGTAGGCTCAATCCGGAGCCGTCGTAGAGCTTACCATCGCGCTTCAGATATAAGCCGTCACCCTGGACGATTTCGAGCAGTCGAGCTGGGGAGAGATAAAAGCCCTTCCCGTGAGGCTTCACGCAGCAGACCTGGCCACCCTTCTTGAGGTATAATCCAGACCCCAAGGCCTTATTGACGGCGACGCCACCCAGACCGCTCAAGGTTAATACTCCCAAGGCTGGAAGGACGGTCTTTGCGACCATGGGGAGGGCTCTCATTGCTAGGCTTGAGCTCAGATTCAGACCATACTCGGAATACGTCATTTATTTTTATCTCGCGAAGGTGGAAGGGCATGAAGTGCTCGCCGCGGAGATCGGTGGGCAGACCGTCCTGATCGGTGATATGCGTCACCCTGGAGTGGATGGTATTCACCGGAAGATAGATCAGATTCTTGGGGTTCTGGACGATCTTCATGCCGGGGGAGAAGTTGGGGGAAAAGCTATAGATGACGGGCTACAGCACGCCGTCGACGTAGCTTCCACTGATGATATCGCTATTCACCTGGATATTATTGACGTTGATGGATTCACGATGTTTTCGCTCTCGAAATATCCATTGTTCCTGGCATCGTAGATATGTCTCATCGTTGAATCCCAGGACTGTCCGGATGCTATTGGGGCCGTCGAAATTAACTTGGTAGTGCTCTCGCAGGATGAGGACGGCTCTCAGAGTCGCACGATTGGCCCCGATTATGATCTTGGTGCCATGGCCATTTTGTCGCATACGCCTATGGATCTCGGCATTGATATCATCGATATCGTAGAATCCGACCTTCAGGGCGATGTAGAACGAGCGGGCGCCATCGTCGGGGGAGTATGAGAAGACGCGATTTCTCTCGTGAATATTGGGGAAGGAGTAGCAGGTCTCCAGGTCGACCAGGGCCATCTCAGACGGATGGGCTGATGGAATCGCGTGGAGATCAGGCCGCCCCGTCCGGAGATGACCAGGGAGAATCCACGCTTTGGGGCCGTATTCTTGACGATCTGCTGAAGCTCGGTCATTTTTATATGGCTCAGTAGACGACGCTCATCTTTCGGCCGTCTGATTCGAATAGGAGGATGAAATCGGAGATGACCAGTGCGTCGGCTTGAGTGTTGGCGGCGACGTTGCGATCGAATTTTGCCTTGATATAGACGTCGATTGTAGAGTCCTTGAGGCGATTGCTCTGCTTGGAGACGTCGAATATGAAGAGGGGATGGAGATCCTAAAGTCGGCAGGGGTAATTCCTCATCAGGTGATCCATATTGAAGAAATTCCAGCGGAAATCGGCGGCCTCCTTATAGAGCCTGGAGATCTTTTGATTAGTGAAGGAGGCATTATAATCCGCGGCGGGATATTTCTGGGAATTCAAAGTGTCCCAGAAGCGGGGTTGGCTTCTTGATCGTTACTCTTATCGGTCTGGAAGGCGATGATCACCCATCGAAGTCTTTCGGGGCTGCTTCTGGTGCAGGGGCGCCAGGTGAATTTATTGCTTTCGGGGACGGCGATCGAATCGCACTGCCTCATGCAGAAGCCGATATCTAGCTTCACCTTGCTCTCGATGGTCTTATAGAGCCGCAGCTTCTGCTCGTCAGAGGGCATCACGTGGGGGATGAACCAGGAGAGATTGCTGAGGACGATCTTGCCGGGTTCATCGATATTGGCAGCATCCCGGAAGTTGGCGTCATTATCCAATGCGCGGACGAGATTGGGCTCATGCTTGAATCCGTAGACCAGCTTTTCGTAGTCCTGGGCAAAGGCGAAGATATGCTTCAAGGGGATGGTGAAGGAGAAGGACCCCTTATTGGCAGGCTTGGCGATGACGTATGCCTTGCGCGGCGAATCCCAGATTCTCGGCGGCAGGGGAGGTATCCTTGACCCATAGCTGGTTGAGGCCTTGGGACTTGGAGAAATCGTCGGGATACCTGAGAAGGCCAAGCATGGTAGTGGCTACCCCTGGATCGTCCAAATGCGAATGAGAGGGCTTCTGACGATGGAGGCGGCAGACGATGAATCCATCTGGGCAGGTCTTCATGCAGACTCTTTCGGTCTTGCACTCATGCTGGCAGCGCACCTTCGACGATAGGGTGATATGCTTCTTGCACATATCTATTCCCGGTCTGCAAGGAAGCTGGCATGGATGCCCTCTCGCCGTTGGTTGACCGCAGGTTCCTGGGGCAAAGGACGGGGTTCGATGCTTTATCTCAACAAGGTGCTTATATCGTCCGGGCGTGACGGGGCATGAGCCATACCAATCCACACCTCCCGCACTCTCCAGCATCCATCTGCATCTCCCCATGCTTGCACGGGCATCGGCATTCACCACTTTCCACCAGATCGGCTTGCAGGAGCTGGGAAATGCAAGATTGGCAGAAATCGCCGCACTTCTCCAGACCTACTCTCGGATCATCCACTCCGCACCAGCACCGCCAGAGATCTTTTAATTGCTTGAGGTGATGCTCGAGCGAGCACCTACGGCAGATATTTCTCCAGGGGATGATCTGCTCGACGAATTGGGCCAAGAGAAAAACTTTCATCATTGGATTCATAATTTATCTGGGACTACGAAGAATTCATCTAGTTTGGACCGTTATCTTCCGGCCTCTCGGGGACTGGTCAGATCGATGGTCACGAAACCGTGGGGCTCCGACCAGCATCGGCGGCAGAGGGTCTTGAATTGGTTGAGCGATAGGTCCGTGCAGAAGTCGCGATGGATATGGTCGAGATTTCGATCGTCCTGGCGGAAGAGGCAGATGAAGTTGGCATTCTCCCGGATGGACTGCCGCGGCAGCTTGAAGTAGTTCTAGCAGAAGTAGAAGCAATCGACGTTATTATGGCGACCGCGCATGTAGTAATTCTAGCACTTATTTTGCTTGCACAGCATCAAATCGTCGGAGACCGTCAGATTCTTATCCGCCGGATCGAGTTAGCGGGGTCGGGCACGTCACCGTCCTGCTCGAAGGGGAAGAGCCTCGACGAGATCTAGCAGTGAATATTCATCCTGCAGGGTGAGAGGCTCTCGGATGGCCTCTTTGGTCAGACCCTTCTCCAGCGCCACTCTATAAGCTGATAGATGGGCTGGTGAAGAGATTTCACGAAGACGTAGAGGCGATCGTAGTCCAACCACCCCGAGCGAAGGAGAATATTGTTCAGCAGCGTGGTCTTGCCGCAGCCCGACTTCCCGACGATCAGCCCGCGAATCGATCGCTGGGAGGTGGAAGTGATTGCTCCTGGTGGGTGCGGTTGCATCGTAAGAAATATCGTATAAGTGGTTATTTTCGCGGTGACTTAATTTTCGCTTTATTCGCGACCATTCTGAAGTCGCGAAAATTGAATACCGCGAAATATAATTTATGTTAGACTTTATACAGTAAATGATTAGCAATCGCGAAAATTTGAGTTCCGCGAAAATAAAATCCAGCAATTTTGAAAAAAATCGCGAAATTTGCGTCCCGCGAAAAAAACCACTTATACGGTATCGTGCACGTCCATTTATATAAAGCATGATCTACTGCGCGAAATGCCGAAAGCCCACCGATACGCTAGGGGTCCGCGAGGTTGTGGCAAGCAACAAGGGGCTGTGGAATGTCAGAACCTGCGCCGTCTGCGGCTCCAAGAAGTCCCAGCGCGGCGTCGGGCGCCGGACTCTGGAATAAGATGCTCAATCGCATGCCCGTGGAAATACACTTACCAGGGCATAATTTCACCGGCCCCGACACCAAGCTTCATAAGCGGCTGAAGGTAGACGGCACCCCCAAACCCTAGTCCATGCCAATCAATCGCGTGGATAAGGCCTCCTATCACCACGATCTCTGCTATGCTCAACATCATGATACGGACGCCCGCAATTCCATCTGCATGCGATAAGTCCATGCTCAAGGAACTGAACGGCATCCAGCAGCCAACGGCCCGCAAGCGCATGGATCGGAGTATCGTCAGACCCATCATCGGCACCTAGGCACGATTTGGGCTGAGGATTAAAAAAAAGTGCATTGGTCCGACCAGCTAGCCGAAGAGCTGCACAAGCTGTCCGTCGTAAGTTTGAGCAGAGGCGAGTGGTGGTGGGCGGGGTGGACGATACCTGGGCCGCCGATCTTGTAGATATGAGCGCCTTCGCCCGCTATAATCGCGGCTATAAATTTATGCGGATGATATTCATCGAGCGATATTTATCCTTACCCGTATCCAGGCACTCCTTATAGTCGGTGAAGGTCAGATTGGTCTCGACAACGCTCTTCTTCACGCCCTTAGCCTTCTTAAACTCCTCGAGATCCACTTTGTAAGCATATGCTTTCGGCCGGAGACCCACGTTCTCGGTCATGGGGTGGCCGCCGCACTCATCTTTGAATTTGCCGAGCACTTTCTTATTTACGCCGGCCTGGATCCCGGAGGCATGGTCTGGGGCATAGTTGGACGTATCGAAGCACTACTGCACGCTCTCCGCCATACTAGTATCCTTATATACGTCCGCCGTCTGGATATCGCAGATCAAGCTATCCGTATCCGTATAGCAGATGCTGAGTCGGTCGTCGTACTGGGGTTTAAGGTAATCGTAGACGAAGTCAGCCATAAGGGTCTTTGATATATCAAGGATGAAGAATCCTAAGTAGATGGGCTTATCGAAGACCAGCTTGGTGCGATGCAGATGCGTCGAAGACCAGCTTGGTGTGATGCAGATGGACGGCAGTCAGATCTTCACTGAGAACCGTCCTGCGCTTGAATGAGGGCTTGACAACTGGCTTCCGCGCGCCCTTCTCGCTATTGACCAGCCGCGCGTCTACCCTATTGCGGATATCTTCCATGGCCTTCCCAAATACCGAGTTGACCATGAACTTGAAGAATCCTTCTCGAAGGCGGTGGATGCTGCGGCCCTGCAGGCTGTATTCTTCTCCGCGTACCCCCTCAGCCATGGGCGCGATTTATCTTCTTCAGCTTCAGAACCCGGGCGAGATACTTCTCGAGATTCACTTAGTGGACCACGTATTTCTCCTTGTCGTGGAGGTGGGCCACCAGCTTCTTCACTCCATTGATCACCATGGATTCCGGCGAGAGGGGGATAGTCGTTGTGGCGATCGTGGAGATCCCTGGGTTATTCGAGATCCACTTCCAAGATATATCCTTGCTAATCCTCTTCGACGAGCGTGCTGAGGTCTGGGACTTCGGAGGGATCGATCCACTTGAAATCTCCGGTGGGCAGGGCCCGACTCATCGCCCACTCGTAGAGATTATTGGAATCCAGATACATCAGATAATTGCTCGGCTTGCTCGGATCGGAATCTTGCACGTAGGGATTATTCGCCAGAGCACATCTCTGAGACGCCATGGTCAGACCTCCGTGAATCCCCTTCTAAACCATGAGCAGCATATCGGGATCGGTGAGAAGCTCAAGCTTGATATCACTGACCTTGAGCGCGGCGTCGTAAGCTAACCCTAGCGCTGTGTAGTAGTGAGCCGGATCGAATCCACAGTGCTTCATGCAGATTTCGCAGAAATTCTCGAAGACATCGGTGAGCAAGACCACATTAGTCTCCAGATAGAGTTCGTGATAATCGCGCATGGTCTTGCATCCAAAGCCCCCAGACACTCTGAGCGTGAGCGTAATCTTCCTGGCTGATATGCTCACCGGTAAGCGTGCTGAAGAAGGCTTCCTTGGGCGGGAGCTGGGTCTCCTGGAGCCTCTCGAACCTATCCATATAGTCGTAGGGGTAGACGATGGCTTCTCTGTCCGATCGCCGCGGTTTGGGATATCGTACCCTTCATCCATCTCCTTGACCGTGAAGGTGATATCCACCCCGACGACTTCCTTCAACCTCTGAAAGCATCCTTGGAGAATCTCGAGCAGCCTGGTTCGCGGGACCCCTTCTTATGAATCATCAGCCCGTCGAATACGAGCGTCCCTACCTCGATCTCCTGATCGGTCAGGTAGTCGAAGGCTGCCATCAGAGCCTTATTTTCCAAGCAGCACATGATATCCGATGATCGGAAAATGTCTCAAATCGGTCGGTTGACTATCCAGATGTGATTAATCGATTGAGATTTTCTTCAATCGATTGATAATCAGTTAACTAAAAGTACATATGACCTTTAGGGAAAAAAATGGAAAGCCATGAAAAGTTAATACATTTGAAAAATTGCCCTCCCTTATCAGTTTCAGCTCAGCTGGCTAAAACCAGGATGTACTTTTGCCATCACTTTGCATCCGTCATCCGTCTGTCAATCCCTAGTCTTTTCATCATCTGTCCTTGTCCTTCTTCTTTGTCTGTTCATCATGAACATTTTAATTTAAAGATTTTCTCCTCTGAAACTACTGGGCCAATTGGAACAATGAACTTGGTTACAACAGCCCTTGGATGGTCCCTATATAAAACAAGATGGCCACCAGCAGGGAGCATAGTTTAACATCAGACCTTATGGGAACATTCTTTTCTCTAAACTATCAGTACTATTGCAACAAAACTTGGTCACAATGCACCTAAGATAGACTCATTTTGAAATATGTCAAGCAAGTTTTGATTCTATCAAGATGGCTGCCAGTGAATCATAGTTTAACACTGGATTTTATTGGAACAATTTCAAAGATCTTACCAATTGAAAAACTAAGAGGCCAGTTAGAACCAGACTTGGTCAAAACAGTCTTCAGGTAGTCCGTAGCTTTATGGGGAAAGTCAGTGGTTATCTTAATTCAGCAAAGGAACTAATGCTTTATTGTGTATATTTGAATGTACAAATTTCACATTTACAAACTAAACCATTTAGAATATATGAATATATTAATTAGTTCCAATGAAAAGCAAGCCTTCATACTATAGACACATATTCAAAAGTCCTACAGCAAAATTAAAGGAGGAATTGCAGGATAACCGATTATGACTGATAATCGGTCAGCTAAGGCTATCCGATTATGATAGATAATCGTTGGTATTTTCATCCGATTGAAAACCACTAGCATGTGACGTAATTCACGGTCGTGCCCTCGATATTGTGATCCGTCCCCTCTTCTCCTGGGATTCACAGGCGAGCTTATGCAGGTCAGGGTTCAGCTTGATCACTTCCTCAATGATTTGCCTCATCCCCCATAGTAGTCCCGGGGCCAGGCTGGTGCGTCATGCTTGAGCCTGACGATGTTCCCATTGATGATGGCGAGCAGATAGGTTTTGGCATCGTTCCCGCTTATTCCCTCGTAGTCCATCAGATCCGCGATTAGCTTTTCCCGGTCGCTAATATATGCTTCGAGCCCCGTGCACGCGATCCCATTTTCGTGGCAATACCAGGAGAGCAGAGTCGGATGCGCATTCTTCATATCGATATCGATCATATGATCTACGCATAGGGTATGCCGGATGCGGCGGCTGATATTCTGGAGGCCGATCTTCTCGCCCGTCCAATAACTCCCAAAGTCGTGGCGCTGGTAATATCTCATCGGGCACTCACCCAAGGCAAAGTAATCTTTCAAGAGCGTCAGCTGAGCATCCTTATCCACCTTCTCCCCTTGATATATCTACTCCCCAACTCGTAGTCTTCCGGATGCGTCACGATATGCTTCAGCTTTTCCCGGTCGATCTTCGGGCAAGGTAATGCTTCGCCTATTCTCCGACTCATAGTGCCCAATCTTGAAGAGCCCGGACCCATCGGCTTGGTCCAAAGTTCCCGCCTCATATTGGATAAAGCATCGGCCGGCGTGGATTCTACCGGGGCCCCAAATTTGGGGTCCTATGCAAGATTTCTGCATGGAAAATGGTCTTGGGGCAGAATTGTCATTTCTTAACTATTGTTATCTGAAACTCTCATAGCCTACTCCATGTTTGAAATTCCTCCCGGCAACGATATAATTTTATGGGGTTTTTTGTGTTTTTTCTTCGCCAAAAAGGTCCAAAGTAATTTCCATTATTGTATTGCAAAAATTCTTGATCCGATTTTGGTAAGTTTCCTTGAACTCTATCAGCATAATTCTTTTCAATAAAAACAGAGAATCAAAGATTAGGGGACATATAGTTTTTGGTCTGCCTGTGTGTCTATCTAGTATTTGTTAGTCTACAAAAAATGGCATTTTTTGAATGGTAAGTGACGAGGCTCTCATACTTTGCATGTCTTTTCCTTGTGGTAAACCCTTTCAAACTGTATCAGATCTTTTTAACCTTGTGACCTTGATCTTGTCATGTGACTGACTTTTCAAAAAATCATATTTAATAATTCTTAACATTTGGTATGTTTTTTTGAATTGTAAGTGATATGACCTATATAATTCCTATGTGTAATCATACTTTATATTTGAAAATTGTAACTGTTTACTATGACCCCATAATTAATGGAACATTTTAACCAAAAACATCTTTGAACTCATAGAAAACTTATTTCTTTTTTGCCAAATAAGGCTCTTACCGCAACTTCTCTTTTCCTTGAATTCACTAGCAATGGAATAGTTGGAGTTCTTTTAAGTTAAAACAGTTGTTTTATGCCATCGAGGGCCTAATTAACTGAAAGTCAGATGAGTGATTACAGAATGCTGAGAGCCACGGCAGGTTAAAATATGACTCAAATCTTTTAATCCAGTCTGAGACTCTCAAAGAATACTCCAGTTTTGGCATTCCTCTCAGCAACTAAATAGTTTTCCATATTTGTCAGTAAAAAGGGTTGAAAGGTACGTGAAAAAATTCTTGATCAATATTTTGGTAAACTTCTTTGAACCATAGCTAAACATTGCAATTTGAATTCCTTTCAGTAAAAACGGTTATTTTTTATGTTGATAAATTTCGTGAAAGTCATTAGGACCTATAACTACACCCAGAAACCCTACATTGTTCAGCTACAATTCCTCGGGGCAGTGTGCTGTGGTTCGTCGTAAGTTCAGCTTTAGCTTTTCACATTTTCATCATTTCTTTTGATACCACAGAGTAGTGAAGTCAGTCAAATTCAGGAATGAATGAAATGTCCTTTACAAAAAGTGCTAATTCCGATCCGGTCATATAAAAACCTAGCCACCACTCAGTAACTTAGTTTAACATTGGGTCTACATAGAAAACATATCTTTCATCTCCTCTGAAACTACTACGACATGACCAGCAGCAACGTAGAGCAGCAACTTAGAATCTAATATTTCAACTGTAATCAACCACCATGACACACTGCTAAATTATACTTAAAAATGAAGAAAATGGCACGACTTTTTGGTTTTGGTAAATTGGTCGTAAACGTGAAACATGGTGCAAATGTTTAGTATCTCATGTATCTGGAGGTTGAATTTTCAAAATTAACTTTTTGGTATATTTCAAACGTTTCAAAGCATATCTCGAAATCTTCTGAAATAATTGATTTGATTTTCAATGATTAGGTGTTCTATGATGGAAATAAAAACCAAAATTTCAAGAGCAATATAACCTCTCCGCAATACAAGTATACTTCCCTTATCTGACATAAAGAAAGTTGTAAAATAGTCACATAGTTCTTTTTCAGCAATATGATATGACTGAAATATAAATTATCTAAATCATAAAAATTTATCCTATAAGGAGTGCTCCTTAGAGAGGAGGAACAATTGCTTATTTACAAAAATCGTGAATCGGCTCATGTAGGCCTCTGGTTCTAGGTCAATATGAAATAAAATGATCCCTCCTCTCGGTACCTCCATTGCAGTGTAATAAATATTGACCAATTAGAAAATGTTTAAGAAAATGGAAATAAAAATTAACCAATGATTGACAAGCTTACAAATATTTCGAGGGAATCCTGTAAATTGACAGATTTCAATAAACAAAATCTTTTGTATTTGTGTACCTTTGGAGGGTGTAAATAATGCTAAAGAAAACTTTGATGTTTAATTTGATATTTTCATGTTTTGATTTCCACATTTATCCATGCAATTGGCTGAAAATGTGGGCAACATGAGGGCACCTCTCTCGGATTCTTGTTACTATATTTAGTAATTTATATCACTCTTTCAACAATGAACAGGGTTTGCAAATACAAACTCATGGGGTTGAGATTGAACGAACTATTTCTTCGTCTCTCCAGTGAATTACAACTATCTATTTGTGTATCATCTATAATATCTTGTTTTGTTTTGAACAATTTAACGCAAACACTGACAACTGAGAGGGGAATCCCATAGAAATTGGTTCTTTAATCACATTCTTGGACCAAATGTCTGAAAACTTATTTTTTGTGGCGGAAGAAAAATGTGTAAACAATTCGTCTAATATTTTATTTCATAATATCTATAAAAATTGGTTTCTTACCTGCAGTTAAATTAACGAATTATTAGAAAATTAGTTGTGTTTACATTGCGGTCAAAGAGTTTCAACACAGGTGTCAAATATTTGTCCCAAAGCAAACTGATATCTGAAGAGTTGTAAACAAACCCCTGCTGGGCCTCTCGGCCTCATAAATATTCATAATTTACACGCATATCTTGGCAGCCATTTTGATGGAAGACATTTGCAATCTAAAAATATTTTAAATACTTTGATAAATCGTCAAAATAGTAAATAATGTAAAAGGTGAGAGTGAGCAAAGCAAATCCCAGATATCTGTATTTCATTGTGAAATCAAGAAAACACGGTATCATGTGTTTATTGTGAAGAAATCCTGAGAAAATACCCCTGTTTTGATTGTTGTTTTCGTATCAAAATCTTGCAATATTTTTCATTTTTTTTTTCAAATTAAGGAAGATAATTACCTGTAATCTTTAAAATGACATTTTATATTCTTTTTAACTAAAATAACTACACACTTATAAATATACACAGATTGTGAAACTCCAATGACCATCCTAGCCTGCTGCATGCAAGGTGCAGCTCGCCATTTCATTTCCTTGTAGGATAAATTTGGAACAAGTGATTTCATATCTCCAAATATTTGTAAAAGCTGTATGAGATGATAATCATCTAGATAAAACTTGCTCATTAATGTCGTATGTTTCATTTGGTAGAAATGCCCAGGGATGTGATATTTCTGCGGATCAGGTTGTTTTCGTATATTATGTTCTACTTCTTATTTCTGGTTATTTTGTTTTTTCCGCGAGACTTCCTGTAACCAAATCACATCCTTGCATGCCGGATGTATATTTATACATGTTTACTTGCAGCTCATACATGTGTAGCTACGTCCAAATGGTGGCATCACAGTTAAAATTTAGTTGAAATTAATGTGAATACCACAATATAATGGAACCCACGATAAGATGAGAAGCTAGTATAAGTACTTTCTACATTATTGATATCAAACTAAAGTGTGGTCAACTGACAAATCACAAGGATTCCATCTACACCCAGTTCTCACTTCAACCAGGTCAACTCAAATTTGGCTGACTTCTTGTTGTCTGTGACTTAATAATGACATGTTTTTGTTAAATTCAGTGTTATCTATCAGACTAACATTTTGTCCCTTAATCTTAAGTTATTCATGTTATTATGCCTTGGCCGCAAACATATCACATTAGAAAACATATAATGTTGGCTATTGTTGAGTTTGGACCATCAACATAGATTATTAAATTGTGCTCATCACTAAAGCAAAATATTCATGCTACGTATTGTCATTCATGTCATTTATCCACAATATTGCAATAAGTTGTCATTGGTCCATGTCATGAAATGCAAAGAATTTATTTCTAGATAAAACCTTGTAAATTAATAAGCTCTGAGGTAAAATATATATATTAGATGCCAGACAAATTGAAATTATAAAATTAAATAGAGTTAAGTTTTGAAGGCACTACTGGTTATTGAAGTGTAAACGTGGCTTTTCACACATAAACCATATAACATGTATAAACCTTTGGACTTCAGTTTTTAAGTCAGCCCTTTTTACACATCAATAAAATCTACCAAAATTACTTTATTCCAATAATGACGGTTATGCATGTTGTTTTGGGGAGTAGCATTCAGTGGGTTGTACAACTGTTAATTTAAAATATTATAAAATAAAGTATTAACTTCTTACATGTTTGGTGGTGTTTCGTCTCAGTTACTGTTGTTGAATCGTGTGAGCTTGTTTTAAATTGGTTGTCTTAAAGAGGACCAACATTTATATTGGGTCGATTCAATAAATGTGTCCCACCTGATTTTCTTGACGGGGTCAAATGACTAGATGTTGTTTCTGATTTGCTGTGTGTTTCAATATCAATAACTGACAGTTCCTTTGTAAACTTTGTAAAGAGCTGACAAAATGCAACATTGTGTAAAATTCTACACATTGTTTAGTCTCTTTCTTTTCATATTTGATGACAATGTGTTCATTTTAACATGGAAGCTAATGAAAGATTACATGAATCTAACACCAGGGCATGCAGGGTGAGTGCCAGACAGAAAAATCTCAGACACCCAAGGGTAAGATTTCAAGTGCTCAGACAAAACTTTCTGAGTCCGAGACACTAGAAATCTTGACCCAAGGGTGTCCGAGATTTTTTTATCTGGCACTCTCACTGGTGTTTGATTATTTTTCTCCCCCCCCCCACCCCCCCTCAGCATCCAAAAAACAAAGCAAATCACTGTCAAAACGCCGTTGTTGACTTCAGTGAGTTACTTCCCTTTTCCCGAAGTCAAAATACATGGGGCATGTGTCCGAGTTCTGGGTTATTTTGGTGCCAAGAATTTACGCAATTTATGGTGTGTTTTAGTTCAAATTTTTGTCTTTAAACATGTCAAAGGCAATTGATATTCTGTTGAATTGTATTAAATTATATACTTTTCGATTCATTTGACTAAATGGAGAATATTGTTTTAATAAAATATTAGGGGGAATATATTCATGTAGATATAGCTTGTCTTGCACCCCCCGGTGTAGAAAAATCTTGCACCATGAAAACAATGGATTCGCTTGTCTGAGGTGGGAGAAATACAAGTCACAAACACATGGTAGGGACAGATTTATTGAATTGGTTCTAAAATCATGAAAAATGTTAAATTGTAAATGCTGGAATCAAAGTAAGAACTCTACAATTTGGTGGGCAATTGTAGGCATGGAATTGACTTGGGAATCAAACAATTATTCTACATCAGACTGCTTCTGAATTCTCTTACTGAAATCTATGATGAGCATTAGAGATTTTTATAAATCATTGTAAAAATCCAGTTACAGCAGAATGAATTTCTTAAAAACTGAAGACATTCAAATTTTTTTTACAATATTCTAATTGATGCAACAATTGTGTGAAAGATGATTTGATTACAGACAAATTTAAAAGTCTAGAGGCCTTGTGGGACATTTGGTCAGGCAAACAAAGAAAAGCTGCCATACCAAAAATAAATTTACAGGACCTACAGTTTCATCACATCTCGATTGTAAATTTTTGACCTGACATTCGGTCCTGTTGGCTGATAATTTTTGCCACACCCACTCAAGTTTTGCCTGATTTGTCTTTCGACTAGGCAGTTTTCAATATGTCTGTGATAACTCAAAACTGACTATCTTATTATTTATCTAAATTCCTCTAAGAAGGTTCCCCGGCACCTGAATAGGTTTTCAGGGGCTTTGGCTACAGAGCTGCCGGGCGCGTCCCCAGGTGGTGGATAGGGGAATGCCCTGTCTTTGCGGGGTAGTCAGGTCATAATACGGAAAGCCTGACCGCGAACCATTGTAGCCAAACTGTGTGGAGAAACGCCACGCTCCATGCAGTATAAAGACCCCTTCTATATTTCTCTAAAGAGAGCAGACGCACTGGGTGTCGTATAGAAGGCTAAATTTCCTGCCCCTACCCATTTCTCCCCTTTTCCAGTGGCAATCAAAAGTCGTTGCCCCGGTTGTCCCTTCCACCTTTATTTCTTTCTTCAATTTGTTTTGAATTGATTAACTTGTTCTCGTCCTGATATAGCTGAAATATTGCTCATTGGACGTTAAACTCTAACTAATCAATCAATCAATCAATCTAAGAAGGTTCCCTTTCTAGCCTGTTCAGTGTTGGTTTCCTACGTTCTTAAATATATAGGTTACATGAAACAAGAATACATGAAATAGTTTGGTCATGTTGGTTGCAGTAGAATTGCAATAACAGTTCACTACATTTGAATTTGGATGGCTTGGACTGCAATAATTCAAACACCACGGATGTGTCGAACCCTTCTTGTGGACCCTTCATTCTAATTTAAACACCATGGATGTGTCGAACCCTTCTTGTGGACACTTCATTCTAATTTAAACACCACGGATGTGTCGAACCCTTCTTGTGGACTTTCATTCTAATTTAAACACCACGGATGTGTCGAACCCTTCTTGTGGACCCTTCATTCTAATTTAAACACCACGGATGTGTCGAACCCTTCTTG
>MJUU01039592.1:103011-124382 GCA_002080025.1 Modiolus philippinarum
AATTAATGAGATGAAAGGTGGAACATCAACAGAAAATTATCAGCTAGGCAGTGAAAAATCTAATAATCAAGATTTTGTATCTCAAAGTTGAAGAATTTTTGGGTTAAAAATAACTTTTTCACTTGTATAAGTAAATTTTCATGTAAAAGTAAAAGTAGGTAAAAAATTCACTTATTTAAGTAAGTCTTTCTCATGTTTTCAAGTGAAAAAAGATCACTTGTATAAGTTATACCCCTGACTGACAGTACTAGCAATGACTAGTGGACACCATATACATCAGATATATGTAGATATAGGCATGATAGGTAGCTTATATGTACAGGTTGCTTGGTTGAGCTGTTATATCAGCAAGATTTTCTGCCAAGTCTCTCATAACCAATGTTATTTTCAAAGCTGTAAAAAATATACATTAAAATCTTTAAAGTATTGTATATCATCATGATCATGTTATGTGAGAAATGAAATATAAAATACTGGGTCAAATTTGGGATGCATAGTCTTTTTCTAGGTCAAGGAGTGTGCAATGATAATGTGAAATGGTGTATGCACATTGTATTTCTTCTTGAAGGAAACAGATTGAATCAAAAAAAGAATTACAACTGAGTACACAATGGTACATATATAGGGAATGTCGTATTTGTTGTTCCAAGAACAATATTTGGATTTTACTGAACAAGAAACTTACCATTTTCTGGATAATACAAAGCTCAATAATGTTTTATTATATTTACATAACTAAGGCAAACAACAAAGTGTAATACCCAATGAGAAAACATCAGAATGTAAAATATTGATTAAAACTCCATGCTACCATGTAGACCTGAAAAATTAGATAATAAGTGTTCCATGTAATTGTATTTTTCTAAGTCATTTATCTTAATCAATATTGCTTGTTAAGGAAATTCAAGCACAAGGAGCAATTTTTATGCCCCCGTCGTTAGGCAACAGGGGCATTGTTTTACCCTTCTCCATCCGACTACATACATACGTCTACAATTTTCGTCAAGGATTTCTAAGTTTGTGTTTGCAGGAATGATTTGATATTTGGTCTGAAGCTTTGGTATGATGAGTTGTACTGTGTCCCCGCAGAACTGCCAACCCTCCCTATTTTGGCGGCAGCCTACTATATTTCGGTCCCTATTTCCACCCTCCTGCGGTTGGACAGCTTTCTCCCGAATTTGGTTTCCCACAAAATTCCTATAAATTACATTCGTTTCGCTCTTGATTTACTGGATCTAGAAAATAATTGATGGACATGATGGAACGGCATACATATCCTCCACTGTAAATGCATGAAATAACTTTGTGTTTTGTTGGTCATTCCAGTGGGAGGATATACAATGTATGTAAATGCAAAAGCTTTAGAAAATGTCGAAAGGAGATGCTGAAGACAGCAACTGCAGTGGTGCTAATTCGAAAGCCAAAATGGGAAATGGCTTACCAAATTTAAACTGTATTATTCATCTGAATTCCGGTGCTTGGAAAAGTCATTAAAGGGTCATTCTTTAATAAGATATAATGCATCATAAAAATCTTGCTATTTTAGGAGCCAGCTGCCTCCCTCCGAAAAATTGACAACTACTGAAAAAATTTCCATTTCTCCCAGTCATTAAAAAATGGGGTTGGCAGCTCTGCTCCCCTTTTCAAGTCTGTCACTCATCTACTTCCTGTTTGCTGAGATATCTGTATGGCTGGGGCATCCATGTCCCATGGACACATTTTCTTTTTCCCGTGAACTACCTGATAATGCAGCAGTCACACCAATCGGGAAAAGCGGGAAGGTGAATTCCATTAGTGTTAACTTGTGAGCTGTCATAACTGTGTGCTGCTATGTTAAAAATGTTGCAATTAATGTCAGGCTGTCAAAATAAGAACTGACATACTAATGGCATATCACAACTGTAGCAGCTAATAATAGGCCTCTTGTGAAGAGGGCAACTCTTCATATTTATTGCAAATTGCACTAATTAAAACAACATCTGACAATGACATCTTAAAAGCTGTATCAATTTGGTTGTGACAGTGTAAGTGCACCAGTAATAGGAGGAATAGGATATATATTTATGTAACATACAGACATTGTATTTTTGATGTTTATATTTCAGGTATTGTAATAACCACATGCAGGTTCTTGGAATGTTACCAAGGAAAGAAAAGAAACTTAAGAAAGAAAAAAATACAGAAAATACCTCTACTGATGTAAAAATACCTTTCCAAGATCGAGTAAAATCTAGGTTTAATATCACAAAGCTTCAGAATGACATAGGTACACATGTTAATCATTCAGATGATCCAGATGATCCATATGCTTTTCCTGATCCATGTGGGGATACAAAGATTGTTACGACTGTTGTACAGCCAACAACCCCATCATCGGCAGGTGACTCTCCATCGTCTATCAATCAAGTGTCGGCTAAATCACCGGGCGATTCATGTAGCAGTAGTTCCTCTATTGCCAAGTTTTATCCTGAATTGGCAGAAAAATTGGAAAAGATCAAACCGAAAACTGATACTTTAAAATTGTCAAAAGATAAAGGAAAAGACAAGAGCTCAAGAACTATGAATAGCTTACAAACACGAATCGCACAAAATAGAATAAAGTCCAAAAGGAGGGGTACACAGGAATCATCATCACAATCGCAGTCACCGTTACATTGCTTTGGCAAGTCACCTCTGCATCAAGGTTCACCAAATGATTTATATTCTGGTTTTGGGAATCATATTGACTTTGAAAAATCCCAAAAGACTCCACCAGCCTACAATAGTCATTTTGATGCATCACCTACAGAACCTCATAAAAGTGCTAATGTTCCTGGCATTGAATTAAAAAGGCCACCACCTTCATATTTCCGGCAACCATTTGATCGTATATCTAATGCAACGTCGGTAAATTCACCTGTTGTTTCTGTGGAGGACAAATTGATCTCTTCTCCAGTGTCTACCCTTCCTTCAACTCAAATTGTTAATCATTGTGTTCCTATGGAGATACCACATGGAACACCTCTTCAATCACTTCCAGGGATTTCTAGTAGGATTCCATTACCGAACAGTCTGAACTTGGATCTGCCTCCGAACATTGCGGCTTATTTGTCTGCTGTACAAGCCAAGAATCCGTATCTGACAGGACTGCCTTCTCATTTGTTACCACAAATGAATCTTCAACACACTTCTGTGCCATTAATTAATCTGAATTCACCAACAGCAACAGGAAATATAATGCCAAATGCTGTAGAAAAATCAGTGACTGCCCAATCCATTCCCGTGACAGTTAATTCTAGTAGGCCAATGCCTCAGCCACCACCATTATTATCTCCCTCTGGATTAACACATGTATTTCCAGCTGTATGTGGTGGCTCAACAACAACAACACCAGTGACTTTCACAAACTCCACACAACAAATAAGGCCTCCGCCACCACCCTATAGTAGTGCTGTGGCACATGCTCTCAACAAACCTATAGTATCTTCAACACCTACTACTACCAACAAACATTCTAAACCTTTGTTAAATGTGATACCGACTGTGTCAATGTCGCTGATGTCGGCTAAACCTGAGAAATTGAAACATGTACTGTCTGAGAATGAAGTTGAGAAAAAGATCCGCAGTCAGACAGCCAAGAAATACTACAATGCTTACCTCAAGAGAAAAATATATGATCACTCTCTTCTTAAAGCAGGTAAGTTTATCAGAACATCAAGTAGCAATTGATTAAGAAATGAACCATGGCTGTGCTATGCTCTGTTGACATTTTACAATTGGGTTTTAGTTATTTTTTAAAATAGCTAGTTTTAGCTAGGGAAAAGTAAAAGAAAACAACAAAAGCCAATACTTGATCTCATATCAGGGGAACTTTTTCACTTTGATCTTAATATTCAAATTAAACCAGTTATACAATTGATGTGTCAGATTGCATAAGCTTGCTTTAAACAAGCAAACAAAGGATATGGAATAAATGCACATGAGACAAAGTCTGTACAAATACATGGTAGAATCAAGCAAAGGAACATGGCTTTTATTGTTGTTCTTTATCTTGATTAATCATGTTGCTTGTTTGTTTTAGCAACACCAAGTAAAAAATGTAACACTACTGGTCGAGTACCAGTTATCACCGTGTACCAGTTATCGCCAATTTTCACGTGCTTTGAGATCGCACGTGACATTTGTTACACAGTTACATTTGTGTATGTACAGAAGTGACAACAATATCCTAAAAATACATTCCTTAAAAAAAATTGTTTTAATCTTTAAAAACAGTGAAATCTGAGATAAAATCACTTTGGAGCCCCTTTAAAATATATATTGCTATGTGGGGGTCATGTATTCCAATTAGCTAAAAATAGATTTTTTACCTGTGATGTCGAAAAAGAGTACTTGGGATGTCAGCTATATTTTCTGCCAGGTATAAATGCTTTCTATACATGTTGCTTTCTCTTCATATAGTCAAATCAAGATGAATTGGGGCTGTAACAGTCTTCTATAATCTTGTCAAAGTGGAGAAAATACTGCGAATTTAGCATTGCAGTGTTGGCGGTAGCAAACATTCTGCATTAGCCAACGTGGCTAATACCCCAAAATTTTCATTAGCCAAATTAAAAAATATTTAGCCGCTAAAAAATAATTACACAAAATATTTACCTTTCATGTTTTTCCTTTTAATTCATTTTATCCCCTCATGGTGTCTTAGCAATGAAGATGTTTTTTTCTTCTATACCTTCATACCTTTTCTTTAGGGTAACTTAAGACAGTAATGGTAATGTTTTGTCAATCTGCTTTGAATGCTGGGACCCATTTTTATAATTATATTACACATGATTCTATTTAATTTGACATGGTACGTGGCATGTATGGTTTCAATTATTTATTTTGTTTTTATAAAACATCTTGCTGCATAGCAAAAAATGATTTTCAAATCTTCCAATTGCTATAGAAATAAGTTTCACAGTGTCAACTGTGCATTTTTTGTGTATAACCAATTTGAACTCATTGGAAAATAATAAAATAATTTGTTTTCATTGACAATTATAATCCTTGTTTTCAGTAATAACAGTGATACTTTAGGTGTTCTATCTAGTCTCTACAAAAGACAACTTTGTTTTCNGTAGTTGGACATTCTACATGTTCTACTTTATGGTATTTGGTATTTTAGGTACTTGCGGTATTTGGACATACTGGTAATGTTGCGGTATTTCGACAAACCAGAAGTGAGAAAGTTTGTTTTCTTTTTCAACAAACGGAGATGTTTGCATGAATTTCTAAGTTTCTCGTCAATATATTGATGAATAAATCTAGCGGTTAATGAAATCAAACCATCTTTACACTAACCAAATTAGGTTTTAACTGTATGCATTGAAAACACCTATTTTTTTCAATTCGCCAATGTGGCGAATGAAGATGAAATTTTCTTCGCCACCCAAGATTTCAATTAAATTTGGCAATGTGGAGACCTTCTAGCGCCAACACTGCATTGATAAAAATAAAGCTACTTCCAGTTTAAAAATTTCATTGGCTGACCTTTCATTCTTTATTCCCTCTCAGTTCATCCCTTTTTGGAGTACTTCAGTGGGTTTAAGTGTACATTTAACGATTTGATCAAAAGCTGATGCTTATCTTAAAAGATGGCCATAACCATAACTGGTACACATATCAGCAAAATTTGTCCAGAAAACCAACACTTTTTAACATGACTGTGCAATTAAACTGAAAATGAACATGTTTGGTTAACATATTACTTGGTAATTTTTTACAATATAACGCATTAAAAGTTTAGTCCGAGTTTACGAAGATCAAATGCAAAATCACCGTGTTAAACATGGTGAAAATGGCATAGATGCCAACCCTTACGGATTCTCCGTAATTTTCACGTATTTGGGGTCAAAAATACGGCATTACGCTTATTAGTCCAATCATTACAGTTCAAGTTTGCAAAGCGCGAATTTCTTTCGTTGCCGTTCCGAACTGGTTTTCTAAATTACAAAACAGATTTTTCTTTCGGGTATCTCGGACCTTTTCCGTGTAGTTTAAGTAGACTTATCTATATCCGAGAAGTTGAAAGTTGCCTTTTCACAACGCAGTCTGATAGACTGTCTTGCCGGCCATCTCCAGCAAAAAGGTAAAAGAAAGGATGTTTTTTACGCGCAGATAATTCCAAAGAATGGCACCGAATATTTAAATCGTCCCGAGTGTAAAGATGAGTTCAAATAATTTATTGTCGAACCCGACGCCGACAGTATGAATGTTTAGACAAATGTTTGAAGGGTTTAGTTTTCACTATACTAGTCTGTCTATCTGTCTTTAACTTATCAGGGCTGCACACAACAAGCATAACAAAAATATTCTATTGGTCACAACAGACACACAAACAAATGACAGATCAACAATGCATGATTTTTGAAAACGTTACATCGTGTACAAGATTTAGATATTCTCCTTCTGTAATTTGCACATTATTTTGCAACCACTCATTTATATAGATTCAATAAATTGAAATATTTTTTGATGATTACTGAAAGATAGCCAAAATTACTGAAAATTCAGTTGATGGTTACTGATAAAGGCCAAATGGGGTTGGCATCTATGAAATGGTGATAACTGGTACACGACCAGTAATATATTGCTTTTACCATGTTTTTGTGGGCAATATTCTCTTTAAAATATGATCAATATAATATTCCCTCAACTTTAAAAGGATAATGGGAGATATTATTCAACTGCAATTCCCCTGAAAATGTGCAATGAATATTTTAAGCGGTTTCTGCAAAACGTGATAGGTAATAAAATCCGGAAATTGTTCCACCTGGTACCAGTCCGATCCGTAATTTATAAAACTGGAAGTTCGAATCGCCATTTGCAATTTTGTGACCGTTTTTTGCAATTCTTCAGTGAATATTTACACAAAACATCAGCGGTAGTTGGATTCACTGCAATCATGAAATGTTTCTCTATGAATAAAACGGCAGTATCAGTGAGAAAAGTTGAAAAGTCAGCATCATTCCCTTGTTCGTTTTGTCGGACATCAGGACCGATACTCCCAACTTTTTTGACAGACCTTGTAATTTTTCTGCCCTTTTGTCCGGCAGGTCGGACAATTTTCAAAAACACTGAAACATGTGTCATGTGTATGTGCTTTAATTTGTGACAAAAAAAATACTGTAGAAAACAACATTGAAGTAGGATCACTTCCTGCTTGTTGTAATTAAGAAAATGTATACAAAAAATATCTATCAGATTTTGACAACTTATTTGAAAAAAAGAATTTATATTTTACTCCATCAACACTAAAGTAAGTTGAACATGTTGAAAATAAGTCATACGAACAGAAGACCCGGAACCTTTAATCATGTTTCTGACATATATATCTGACTTGATGTTTTCATGCTTGCTTTTTACTTCATGTACTTTTTGACTTTTGACTGTTTTTTTGTCACAGATCATCAATATGGCAGTAGAAGTATGATGTAAAGTAACAAAAAATAAATCTGTATAGGAACAAACTTTAAAGGAGTAGGTTTAGTAAGGCCCCTTTTTGGCCCAAAAATTGAAGAAAAGCTAAAGATAGATCTGTGGTGGTTTTCGAACTACATTGTATACTGTCTACTTTAATGGAGTCAATTGGCTTTGGGTTATTAATTCAACAGATTTGGTCAAATAAACTAACCAAACATAGCATAAATTGGGGAAATCGCTGACAAAGGCTGAAAAGGTTAGATTTGGGGGCGTTTTTGGCATATTTAACATTAGCCAACCTTTTGTACATTTATGAGCTTCATATACATGTATATTGCATAAAATAGTAAATTACAAATCATATATAAAAAGTTTGAGTGTACACGTGGTTGGCCACTTCCGTTCCAACCAAAAACCAATCAAAAAATTACAAAAAATCTACAATTTTGAAAATTTTGTCTTTTTGGGCTAATTTCTTGGTATTAATTAGCTCACCTAGCCAAAGGCCATGTGAGCTTTTGCCATCACTCGGCGTCCGTCGTCCGTCCGTCCGTCTGTCCGTTAACTTTTGTTCAAAAATCTTCTCCTCTGAAACTACTGGGCCAATGCTAACCAAACTTGACCTGAATCATCACCAGGGTATGCACTTTCAAGTTTGTGATTTTTATCTCCGTAGACCAAACAACATGGCCGCTTTTTTTAAAAATAGAACATAGGGGTAAATTGCTGTTTTTTGCAAATATCTCAAAAACCATTACAGATATCTAAATTCTGATTCGGTAAAAATGATCAGCATGATGAGATCTACCTACTGTGCAATTTTGAAGAAAATCTGAAAACCCATCTCGGAGTTATGGCCCTTTTTCAGTAAAATTTTCAAAATTTTTGCATTTTTTATTTTTTATTTCAAAATGTGTAACAGATAGAGGTCAAGTGTAAATTGCAAAAATGTTCAGCATATCAAGATCTACCCAACCTGAAATTTTGAAGAAAATCAATAAACCCTCGTAGGAGTTATTGCCCTTTTTTCATCAAATTTTTAAAATATTTGTATTTTTCGTCTTTTATTTCCATCAAGAAGATGAAGATTAAGTGTAAAAAGATGAAATGTTTGAAATGCTGAGGCGACTTCAAAACCTGTGTTGAAAATTGTTCGTTGAACAGATGTTAACAATTCGTTGACCGCCATTTTCAAAATGGCCGCCAAAAAAAGGCGGGAAAATTCAACATTGTCGGAATTCAATGAAATTGGTTTCCAAATAGATATTGATGTAACAATTTCAAAACCTGTGTTTAAAATTGGTCGTTGACTGCCATTTTCAAAATGGGCGCCAAAAAAGCGGGAAAATTCAACATTGTCCGATTTCAATGAAATTTGGTTTCCAAATAGGTATTGATGTTGCAACTTCAAAACTGATGTCAAAAATTGTTCGTTGACCGCCATTTTCAAAATGGCCGCCAAAAAAGGCGGGAAAATTCAACATTGTCCGATTTCAATGAAATTTGGTTTCCAAATAGGTATTGATGTCACAACTTCAAAACAGGTGTTAACAATTGTTGTTGACCGCCATTTTCAAAATGGTCACCAAAAAAGGCAGGAAAACATAGTCTGATTTCAATGAAATTTGGTTTCCAAATAGGTATTGATGTTGCAACTTCAAAACTGATGTCAAAAATTGTTCGTTGACCGCCATTTTCAAAATGGCCCCCAAAAAAGGCGGGAAAATTCAGCATTGTCCGATTTCAATGAAATTTGGTTTCCAAATAGGTATTGATGTGTCAACTTCAAAACAGATGTTAACAATTGTTGTTGACCGCCATTTTCAAAATGGTCGCCAAAAAAGGCGGGAAAATTCAACATGCGGTAGTCAGATTTCAATGAAATTTGGTTTCCAAATAGGTATTGATGTTGCAACTTCAAAAGTGATGTTGAAAATTATTAGGTTACTGCTGTTTTCAAAATGGCCGCCAAAAAAGGCGGAAATTAAATGTTGTCTGACTTCAATGAAATTTGGTTTCCAAATAGGTATTGATGTCGCAACTTCAAAACTTATGTTGAAGATTGTTTGCTGACCGCCATTTTCAAAATGGTTGCCAAAAAAGGCGGGAAAATTGTTTGTTGACAATAACTAGTACAACATGATCAGACTTTAGATACTGTTCAAGATATTGGTGGTGTTGGAAGTACTAAAGTTTGAGAAACTGATGATCAGCTGTATAACTTACAATGTAACCTGAATTGTGGCAACTGAAAGCCAGGTGAGCGATACAAGCTCCTGGGAGCCTCTAGTTTCTAGGATCCCAGTAGTAATTTTTGCAAAATGAACATGAATCTGTTAAATGCGACTATTCTACTCTATGAAAATGATCAGACAATCATGTTTTGACAACTTTTCCAAAATGAGGAAAGTTAGTGGGCCGAAAAAGGTCCTTAACGAACCTTGTCCTTTGAAATATTGCCTGGAAATCATGTGCATGAACAATTATCATGATTATCAGGTTCAAATGTTAAGATGAAGAAACATTCAAGGTTTCAGAAAAATTTGTAATATTCTTGGATTTTTAGGAATAGACAGCAGTTCAGAAGATTCAAGTGACGATGAAAGAAAAGATTTGTTACCATGGCAACCAAAATGGTTCTCGGCTTCATCAGACGAAGAAGGGATGGATGAAGAGGAAGAGTGAGTATTTCTCAGTCTAATGGAGTAAAACTATGAACTGCAAACAAATTCTACATGAGAACAAATTAAGAGTACTTAGACAAAAACCTCATAAACACTAAGGAAGAAACAAAGCACTAGAAAATAACCTTCATAATGGAATTCACCATCCTGCTTTTCCCGATTGGTGTCGCTGCTGCACTATCAGGTAACTCGCGGGAAAAGTGGAATTTCACGCATGATCAAAAATTGTTTATTGTGCGTGTATTTTCCCGGTATCACGACGTCACAAAACAAAAACTGATAGTGCAGTGGTGACACCACACGGGACAAAATATGAACGGTGAATTCCATTGAAAAAACATGATGAAACCAAGCCATATAATGATATACAGTGTACAGGATCAGAACAAAGCTTTTAGGCCAAAAAAAAAATATGTGTGTTTACGGTAGTCCGACCGACCCTATTTTTTAGATGCCGACCCTAGAACTTTTTATTGATTCTCATAAAAAAAAAGTTCAAACGTTGTTATCAACCGACCCTATTTTGATACAGGCCTTTGTAAATTGATAAGTAATCTGGTAACATGCTTCCGCTGGTACGGAAAGTTAATAAAATAGACATTTAAACTTTTTATTTGGTTCAAAAGACATTCAAATAGACAAAAATCAAGAAATATGCCAAGTTTCTTCCAAAACACAATGCAAATGGCAGGACTTCCAGTTTGTAGGATTAATTTCGGAACGGACTTGGGAATGACCCTAAATTTTTCCGGATTTCGTTGACGATGCCTGAAAAAAAAAAAAAAGATTCCCGACCTACCGACCCTAATTTTTTTCAGCAGACTACAGTAAACACACATATTTTTCTTTTCGGCCTTATTGTTAATCAAGTTAATGTTATCTTAAAATTGGTAGGAGCAATTGCTCCATACAACCATACATGGTTACTCTCAAATGAAGGTCAAGATCAGAACTAGTTTAAGCAGAACCCATGCTTATTGTTGTGTAAAGCTACACCCATGCTTATATTTTCAATTATTGTTGTTATGCCTATATACAAAGCAAAGTACTTGTATGAAGAAGACAAATATCATTTATACATCTATGTGAAGAAGACTTCAGAATGGACCCAAAAATGATATTTGTTTTCTACAACCACAGAAAAATCATGAAAATTATTATGTCATGCTTCCACAGTTATGGCAAATTGTGTTTATGCACCAACGTTTTTTTCACTGATTAAAACAAATAGCAGTACACATAAAAACTTAACATGCTAAAGAGAAATCCTTTGATTACAGACAAATATTCAGGGGAAATAACTCGAATTCATTTGAATAATAAAATTCAAGAGAATTTTATAAAAATATTAATGAAAAAAAAAAGATTTTTGAAAGATAGGGATCTTGTGATTCAAAAATGCTATTAATGTATAAAGGACACATATGCTCTCATGCTTTCATGAATTAGTTGGTCATTCAATCATTTGATTATCATAATTTTGAATTACTGTATAATCATTTATTTTCGTGGGGATAAAAGTTGGTGGAATAAACATTTTAAATAATTTCGTGTGGACAAATTTCATGGAATTCATATAATATTCAATAATTCCTATTCTTGGAATTGTATTTCTGGGGATTTAATTTTGTTGATAATTGCTAACCACGAAATAAACAAAATTTTATATCCCATGAATATTTCTGCTTTTACAGTAGTTAGTGTAATAACTGCATCAAAGTTGATTTTGCAGAATATTATTACCCGCAGATTACAATTGAGTCTAGAATTAATGTTGATATTTATCTGTTACATGTATTTGTAGTCAAAATGATGTGATAAGAACAACTAAACTTTCTTTACTGAGATCAAGACTACGGAGACACTGCTCTCAGTCACGGAGAGCTTTTAAAGGGAATGTAGGTCACCAGACATCTAATACATCTATTACCCAGTCACTGATACATGCTGCCAGGGAGAGTATTATACCTACCGTTTGTGCCATAAATGAACAGAAACATGTACAGCAGCCCAAGGTCTACAGGTACTGTATATTTATATATTTATACCCCCTGCAAACAAAACTTAGGAGGGGTATATTGGAATCACCCTGTCTGTCAATCAATCTGTCTGTCTGTCCATACTTCGAAGCACAACTCTTCTCAAACCACTGGAATGATTTTGATGAAATTTACACAAAGGAAGGACACTTCTTGGAGATAAAAAAGAAATAAAGAAATATAATTATTGTGGGAAACTGGAAAGGGGAAATAATTCTACTTTGACTTTTCATTGATTCCATCTGCATTGATTATCTTGTAAGCACAACTCCTCTTAAACTATTTGAAGGACTTTAATGAGACTTTACACCAAGGAAGAACACTATATGTATATAGAGGTGTGCATGAAGGAATATTATTATTGTCCAAAACCGAGAAGGGGAGATAATTTGACTTTGATACAAAGAAAGGGCACTATTTGGAGATGTGCATGAAGAAATCAAATTTTTGTCTGAATCCATGAAAGGGGAGACAAGTTGACTGACTTTTCATTGATTCCTTCTGTAATGGTTACCTTGCAAGCATATCTTCTGTTAAAACAATAGAGGGATTTAAAGGAAGAGTTTACAATATCATTTTGCCCACACCTGTCTGAATTCACAATTACCACATTGATTTAGGGTTCAGGTGGGGGTGGGGGGATGGATATCTGGCTGCCATTCAGTGATATGTTTTTTACACTAGACCATATATTAAACTGTTTAGCTATGAATGATTGGCCAGTTAAAGTATAATTTGATTGATTGATCAGTGTTTTATGCCAACATAAAAACATAATTTGGCTACATGGCATGTATAGGCTAGGGCTATTCCAGTAAAAATTCCCACGGGGGATGGAATGCCACTTATTTTTATACCCCCCACCAAGAGAAAAAAATATATACATGTAAATATCTATTTAGACTTTAACATTGTATTAGGATACAATAGAAATTTACCCACCACCAACAGAAAAAAAAATGGTGTTCCACCCCCTGGTGGGAATTTTAAATGGAATAGCCCTAATATAAAAGGCTTGTTAGGTTGTCTAGCCTGTAAAATTTTCATTTGCTGTTGAACTAGCTTTTCTATTTGCTGAAAAGTTGCATCATCCAGAAAGAGCCAAGTATTTTTGTGTCAAAGGCAGGTAATTAAGACTATAGCTTGACATTGTCATTCAGGACTTTTCTTTTGTTATAATAAAGGGATTGTAATGATATAATTAACAAGTTGTCAATTAATAACACATGCTAATTTATTTACCAAAAAAAATAACATTAAAATGTAATCTAAATTTAAATGAATGGGTGCACAAGCTGAATTATTAAAAACAAAGTCATATGTGAGGTGATTCATTTTCAAATTTTATGAACAATTTATTGTCTTGCCCGCGACGAAAGTCGAGAAAGCGAGACATATGCGTGCAAAGTATGACGACGGCGACGGCGTTAACTTTTACTAAATGCAGGATATTTTGAAAACCCTTTGATGTAGGAACATCATATTTGGTGCAGTGGTAGTACTAATCAAGTGCTACCTGACGGACATAACGATATGTGCCCTTGACCTCAATTTCACGGTCTAGTGGCCACGTAAAGTTTTTCTGCTTAAGTCCATTTCTCAATAACTAGAAGTGGTAGGTTGATAATATTTGGTATGTAGGTTGGTCTTGGGTAGTACATGTCAGTNCAGGTGACTTTTGTCCTTGACCTCAATTTCACGGTCTAGTGGCCATGTTAAGTTTTTCTGCTTAAGTCCATTTCTCAATAACTAGAGGTGGTAGGTTGATAATATTTGGTATGTAGGTTGGTCTTGGATAGTACATGTCAGTTTGGCAGGTGACTTTTGTCCTTGACCTCAATTTCACGTCAATTTCACGGTCTAGTGGCCACGTTAAGTTTTTCTGCTTAAGTCCATTTCTCAATAACTAGAAGTGGTAGGTTGATAATATTTGGTATGTAGGTTGGTCTTGGGTAGTACATGTCAGTCTGGCAGGTGACTTTTGTCCTCGACCTCAATTTCACGGTCTAGTGAGCATGTTCACTTTTCTTATTAGTTCACATAGATTTCACATCAATTTAGAGGCCAGCAGGGACGGGCGAGACATCTTTTAGGGTCTTCACTTGTCTTACTATTTGTTGCTTTTTTTCTATTCAGAAAAGAAGGAATTCATAATCTCCATGTGGTGGTCACTTGATTTCATTATTTCAAATACACACATAGCTTTCATTATGAATACTGTTACAAAAAATCATAACTCACAAAATGAAATTTGTTGCAAACAATTTATTTCATGGAGAATGAATTTCTAAAGCATATTATATTAAAAAAACACAAAACTAGTTATCTACCTGTATAAAAACCAAAATTATTGTCCACACAATTTGAGAAGGGGAGTTAATTCTACATTGTTTCTCCTGTAAGGAGCAAGATAATAACTAAACATTAAAGATAGAAAGCCCTTTGAATTTGTTATGAATCAACTCTGCTGTACATGTTTGCAATACTGAAAAAAAAAACATGCAAGTACCCAATTAGTATCCTCAAAGATAAATAGATGTACATAAATTTAATAGCAGACTTGACCACCATTACAAATTAAGCATAAGACTTACTATTTTTGAGGTAGTCTAGCACCTTCACAGTCATGACAGTGGTTGTCCATTTCCTTAAGATTTGTCAAAGTTGAAGTACATATCCATGCAGTCATATTTTGAAATGTTGAATTTCAAAGCAGTTTAAATCAACAAGACCAATATATTTTTGAAACATAGACAGAAAAAATATTGGAAAAAAAAATATTTTAAGGTCTTTGATAAACAAGTATTTGCAGAAGTGTGAAACACTATAAACTGCAGAGAGTAGGTGTTTTTAGAACATGCTGCATTCGTATCATGCTGCACTTGGCGTAGCCATTTATTTAACTATAAATTAATTTTTATCTTATTTATTTTACAGATACAAGCGAAGAGGGTTGGATAGGAGACAGTGTCTGTACAAAAATGATGAAGAAGTGCAATGTGTTAATCCTGTTGTTCCATGTGCAAACCACTGTTTAAAACGTATCCTTGATTCGTTATGGCAAATTTCGATGAACCCTGACTTTTACGAAAACTTGTCTAAACCAAACTTTGACTAAAGCAGATATATTTCTACACTGACTTAACTGAAAACTGGTCTAAACATAACCCATACTTAAATGGTAGTGTCTAGTCTAAACTGTACACTGACTAAACTGGAAACCTGTCTAAACCAAACTTGAACTGGATGAAACCAAACCCTGACTGAACCTGAAACTTTCTTAACCGAACACTGACTTAATTGAAACCTGTCAAGAAACATTTTATAATAAATGAGTTTTATGTTTCTGTATATAAAATTAAACAAAATTGGTTAAATTTTACCGGACATGCACATACCATGGTCAAGGTCACAAGGTCAAATATCTGGTACCAACTATAAGGTCTCTCCACAAGAAATACACATGCAAAATATGAAAACCCTATCACTTACCATTCAAAAGATATACTCAATGTTAAAGTTGTTATGCAATTGTTCACATGCCAAAAAAAAGGTCACAAGGTCAAAAATTCTGGTACCAATTAAAAGGTCTTGCCACAATGAATGTACATGCAAAATATGAAAGCCATATCACTTAACATTCAAAACATATATACAATGTTAAAGTTTATAATTTTTCCAGGAGAGTCCATCACATGTCAAGGTCACGAGGTCAAAAAGTTAGGTATCATTTGAAAAGTCTTTCACAAGGAATACACATGCAAAATATGAAAGCCCTATCACTTGCCATACAAAAGATATACCCATTGTTAAAGTTTTTGTGGACAAACAGACAGACAGACAGACCAAAAACTATTTATTTGCCCCCTGAATCTTTAATTCACAGGTTCATAATTATAGGAATAACAAGTTTTGAAAAACAAGTTCCTTGACAAAGTAAAGATATCATGTATAACATAGACCAGCAGTTGTTTGATTATTGTACAGCGAAGACAGCTGATAATGTACAGTGTTGTATTCCTGTTATAGATAATACACATGAACTACCTCTCTGTTTAAAACATGCAAGGAAAGCACTGGTAAGTAGCCGTTTTCATGAAAAGATATGGTATGAATGTTAAAACTAACAAATCAGTAGGACCTGTTATAACTTGTAATGCATTGGTCCTGAAGTCCAACATTGTTCTGTAGCTTAGCCAGAACTCAGAACACTAACATGGTAGATAATTACCACCTTTTTATACCCCCCGCAAACAAAGTTTGGGGGGGTATATAGGAATCACCCTGTCTGTCTGTCTGTCCGTCCGTCTGTCCGTCCGTCTGTCCACACTTCTCGTAAGCGCAACTCCTCTTAAACCACTTGAAGGATTTTGATGAAACTTTACACAAAGGAAGGACACTATATGGAGATGTGCATGAAGGAATATAATTATTGTCCGAAACCAGGAAGGGGAGATAATTCGACTTTGACTTTTCGTTGATATATGGGTTTCCTCGTAAGCGCAACTCCTCTTAAACCACTTGAAGGAATTTAATGAAACTGTACACAAAGTAAGAACACTATATGGAGATGTGCATTAAGGAATATAATTATTGTCCGAAACCAGGAAGGGGAGATAATTCAACTTAGACTTTCGTTAATTCCCTATATATGGGTTACCTTGTAAGCGCAACTCCTCTTAAACCACTTGAAGGATTTTGATGAAACTTTACACAAAGGAAGAACACTATATGTAGATGTGTAAAATGTCAAATAGGCTGAAAAAAAGGTGAATTTTATATTTGTCTGATTTAGACAGTGTTTTCATTGGAACCCTTTGGAAAAGTTTTTTCTTGAAGATTATATCATTGTGTCCATACTTGTATTGTGTCCATACTTGTACTGTGTCCATACTTGTACTGTGTCCACACCTGTATTGTGTCCACACCAACTTAATTTTGCACTTTCCATATCGATTCAGGATTCAATTAGCGGGGGGTATCTTTGGCTGCCATTCGGCGACAGTTCTTGTTTGTTTTGAAATACTCCCTTGGAGCTGTTCTTTAATTCAAAGCTCCTGATTCTTAAATTAGGATAACTAAACTATATTTTACCAATTAAATTTGAAAGACAGCCTTGATAGGGTGATCAATTTTGAGACAGAATAGTACATGTAGTTCAGTCACAGTTTACCCTATAATGAAAAAAAAAGTAGCAATACAGGTTTCATTTTTCAATATAAATATCAGGGTATGACCCTAACTTTATCATTTTGGTATGTGTAGTGTGTAACGTGTAAAAATATCTTCCATAATTTATTTTTAGTCATGTTTATTTTGCAAACAAAAGGACAACCAATTACCAAAAATGTAGCTGGAGGACTAGTGCAAGTGCAAACCCTAGATACATTGTATCGGTGTAAAATTGTATTGCTACATTTAACAAAAGATTATGTTAATGTATGAATTTATATTGTATAATTTTTGTATTGATCAAAGTATTTTTATTATACAAACAAACAAGTTAAAATTTTTGTCGACCTGCAATAAAAGGTAAAACAAAAAATATATACACTTATCAAAACATAAAACTGATTAAAAAAACAAGAAGACAGAGTTGGGGATTGGCCAAGATCATCAGCATTAATGTCTTCAAAGGACCATGGATTAGAAACAAAATGGCTGAGATGTGAAATGTATTTTTTCTCCTTATTTTATTAGCTCACCTGACCCAAAGGGTCAGTGTGAGCTATTGCTATCACTTTTCATCCGTCGTCTGTCATCCGTCGTCCGGTGTCCAGCGTTAACTTTTCTCATTTTCATCTTCTCCTCTGAAACCACTGAAGCAAATTCAACCAAACTTTACAGGAATGATGTATGGAAGGTCCTTCACAAAGATTGCACATTTCGTTCCGATTCGATTAAAAACATGGCCGTCAGCACGGATCTTAGTTTTAACATTGGACCCTATGGGAAAAACATAATTTTCAACATCTGCTCTGATACTATTGAAGCAAATTTAACTAAACTATACTGAAATGATGTATGGAAGGTCCTTTACAAAGATTTCACATTTTGTTCCGATTTGACAAAAAACATGGCCGCCAGTACAGAACATAGTTTAACATTGGCCCTATGGGAAATTCACATTTTCATCTTCTCCTCTGAAACCACTGAAGCAAATTCAACCAAACTTTGCAGGAATAATGTATTGAAGGTCCTTCACAAAGATTGCACATTTCGTTCTGATTCGATAGAAACATGGCAGCTTGGATCTTAGTTTTAACATTGGACCCTATGGGAAAAACATTATTTTCAACATCTGCTCTGAAACTAATGAAGCAAATTTAAGTAAACTGTACTGAAATGATGAACGGAAGGTCCTTTACAAAGAACGCTCATTTTATTATGATCCGACAAAAGAAAAGGCTCCAAGCACAGAACTTCGTTTAAAATGGGACCCCTATAAGAAAACATGTCATATGCGCTGAAACTATTAAAAGGTTGCTTTGATTGATTTATCTTGATCTGATAAAAAAAACAAGACCACCAGCACACAACATATTTTAACACAGGATCCTATAGGATAAACATCGGTTTCATCCCCTGCCGCAAGCATTTTGTCAGGTGAGCGATTCAGGCTCAGTTTCTGAGCCTCTAGTTTTTATTATAGTTGACTACTTAACCATCTTCATCAGATGCAGAACAAGTATATCACTACATAAAGACTAAACAACATGTCATCAAAAATAATGTTAATCTTGGTCTTAATACCTTGATACAGTTATCTAGTGATAATTTGTGTTTTGCATCCAATGAAGACAGCTGTCTAATATTATTATTCTCCTTGAAGAAACATTTTTGTTACATTGAGTTAAAATTTTTGTACAGGAGGAAAGTTATAAATATGAAGAAGAAGAAATCAAACCTAAGCGACCTCGTAAGAAAACCAAGCCATCAGCGCTTACTCGTCCACCAAAGAAAGGAAAGAAGAAAAAGAATCAAAGAAAATTAGCAGCATTACAAATGGCCATGGAGGAAGCTACAGTCACATCTGGTAAATTTATCTTTATCTCCCTATGTTAATAAAAATTGAATACTATAGGGCAAAAACAAAAGGAGGCATAAATATAACGCAGCTTGGATGAACTGTTTAGATTCTGTTGACTAGAGAAGTGGATTTAACATGGCTCTTGGCATTTATCAGCTAGAAAACCCATCACCCATCACAAAAACAAAATGAAATAACACACCACAAAATACCATTAAACACATGTACAGTTTACATTTTTAGAATTGATTGTATTGCATGGGAAAAGGGAAATAATCTACAGTTGCAATAAATGATGAATAAATTACACACAAAAAATGACAAAACTAGAGGATGACATGCGCCTGCACAAGGTTTAGATGTGAGTGGTTTCTTACTGAGATATTTACTAAAAATACATGTTGAGGCCCTCAAAAGATAGGTAAGTGCACTTTCTTTCCGGCGTGCAGAATTTACACATTGAAGCATTAGCATGATAATGGTTAAAGCAAGCCAATATGTCTTGAGTTCAACAATTTGTAGAAATATGCGAAATCAAAATCTTTACTAGATGTATGTACATCTTTGATTTTTAATTATATACAAATGATCTGCAAAATAAAACATTTGTTGCAAAAAAATGTAGAATTGGTTATCAAGATAAATCATGTACCGTATATGAGAAAAAATTTTTAAAAATAATTGAGATCTTAAATATACATGTTGAATGAAATGATATGGAGTAAATGCACATGAGACAAAGTCTCTTCAAATATATATTAAAAACAAGCAAAGGAACAACGCTTTTATTGTTGTTCTTCATCTTGAAGTCATTATGTATATGTATATAATTTAGAAAAAAAAGCAGCAATAAAATGGGAGCACATTAATTTCTGTATTCTTGTTTTTTAGAAGCAACAGAAGCAGCCTGTGATGTGGACATGGATCAGTCAAGTGGAAGTGAAGAGTCTGATGAAGGGGAGGTCACTCAGGTGAAAGAGGACAACAGTTCATCAGGAGTCATATCAGAGAGCAATGATCAAAATATAAAGCCGTCTAGTCCTGTTCCAGTACCTGTCCCCATTCCTGTACCAGTCCAACCAGTTCAGACCACACCCCTTTCTGTTCCACAACAACCAAAGGCGGATCCAATTAAAGATGTGGATAAAAATTTGTTGGTTGAATTACCAGACAGTGTTCTTGCAGCCAATCTACCAGCAGGTAAACAAATGTACATAAATTGTAGCAAATACAGTTGTAAACAAATGTACATAAGTTGTAGCAAATACAGTTGCTGTATATGGTTGTTTTTCGATGATAAAAAAATGCATGATTCAAATTATTAGGAAGATGAAGATCAAAGGAAATTTAATTGCTATCATGAGCATCATTTGTTCATGCTGTAGGTCAAACTCAAATATAAAGGATCAGTATATGGTTAAATAAAAACAACAATACCATTTCTTAAACAAGTGCAATGTGAATTATATCAGTAAATTCATACACTTCAGATGAACAGGCACTGTAATGTTGTTTAACCTTTGAGTGCCTCCTCAATATGCAGATTCTCCATAGTTTTCACTCTGTCACTTCGTCACCCTGTCTTTCAACATTTTTTCTTGTCCAAGGATTTCCTGGATGTTGTCATTGGGAATGATTGATTGAAAAAAGAGACAACAGGCATCACCTACAATGACCGAAAATTTAAATCACAGGAGAACCTCTACAACTAAAACACAAATGAAAGTCTAGCATTAAGTATAGAAGTCTGGACAGCTGGACTTTTTACCACCACTGACTACCGGGTTAAACTGGTTTTTGTAACCCAATCCCCCCTTTCTCTATCCAATTCCAAAAAGGATAATAAACAGATAAGAAAAACCCAATATACATTGTAGGTAGTCTAAGGGCTATTCCAGTAAAAATGCCCACCAGGGGGTGGAACGCCATTTATTTTTATACCCCCACCAAAAGAAAAAATTTAAATATATAATTATACCCCACGCAACGAAGTTGCGGAGGGTATATAGTTTTTGACTGGTCCGTCAGTCCGTCCGTCCGTCCGTCCATCAGTCCGTCCGCCTGTCATCAAGTGGGTACACTATTTGTCCGGATAACTCCTCTTACAGTTTTTAAGCTAGGAAGTTTTTATTTTGCAGGTTGATTGTGCACATATCAAAGATGTGCATACTACTT